>PVHP010002515.1:0-88936 GCA_004024765.1 Zapus hudsonius
TAAGCCAAATAAACCCATTCCTCTACAAGCCACTTTTGTTTGGGTTCTTTCTGTGCAGCAACTAGAAAGCTGACTGCAACAATCATAGTTTAAAAAGTTACAATGCAGTGACAAGATGCCATCTGCACTTACACTTATGAAGCCTCTTAAATGGCACAGCTTGTATATAGATCATTATTTCTGCAAAAGTGCACTGTTATGAAAATACTACTATATATCATTTAGTGATCTAACTTAGAACTGAGAATTAATCAGTGGGAAACAATCACCTCTGAACATCTTGGCTGCTGACTAAATAAATGTAAGATAAAATTAGTATAAATGGGTAACAAGAAATGATCTCCATATTTTACTGACAGGTAATGTTAGGAATCATTATCCTAATGGTTTATGAACTTCTTGCATTACCAGATGACATTCCAGAGTAATATTATGATCAGGTGTAGAATTCTTCATCCTGGCATGACATCAGCAAGGGGGTTCTGTAGAGTTTAGAGTTGTGTGTGTGTGTGTGTGTGTGTGTGTGTGTGTGTGTGTGTGTGTGTGTGTGTATGCTTTTAGAACAGGTTCATTGCCTTAAAATAATCACTTTGTTAGAACAGAGCAGAAGAAAAAGAATTTTAATATTGATGAACTTTACATAGTCAGAAGGCCCTAGAAAGCCATAGCTGTCACCATGAATTTTTTTCTTCCCTCATTTCTCTTTTTAAATTATTATTATTTTTGTTTGTGTAGCAAGATGTGTGTGTATGGGCACATCTGTGGAGGTTAGAAAACAACCTTAAAGTGTCTGCCCTCTCTAAAAAATAAAACAGGGGCATTGCTCTCAACAGAGAATTCACAGAGGAGGAAACCCAAATGGCCTATTCTCCCTTAAGAAAGTACTCTTCCTCTTTTAAGCATCAGGGAAATGCAAATCAAGACTACAATGAGATTCCACCTCTCTCCACTCAGAATGGCAATCATAAAGAAATCCAACAATCATAATTGTTCGTGAGGATGTGGGGGAAAAGGAACCCTCATTCACTTCTGGTGGGATTGCAAACTTGTTCAACCACTATGGAAATCAGTGTGGAGACTCCTGAAGAGAATGGACATAGAGCTACCAATGGACTCAGCTATCCCTCTACTACATATCTACCCTTGAGACATCACACCTCAACACAGAGACATTAGCACATCTATGTTTATGACAGCTCAATTCATAATAGCCAAGAATTGGAATCAGCCCAAATGCCTATCCATGGATTAATGGATATCAAAGTTGTGGTACATCTACAAGATGGAATTTTACTCAGCGAAAAGGAAAAATAACAATAAAATTTAGAGAAGAGCAATCCCCAGCCCTCTTTCTGTCTAGCTGGCTCCTGTCTTTGTTTCCCACCACCTCAGGGACACTGGGATCCTAGACTCATAGACATTTGTGCCACTTACATCCAGCTTCTGTGGAAACTGGGGAATTGAATTGGGCCAGGAGGCTTGTCAGCAAGAGCCTTTAACTTCTTTAGCTGCTGAACCATCTCCCCAGCCCTTACCTGGTTTATTTAAGGTGAGAAATTTGTCTCTATAACTAGAAAGCTATCTGCAACTGATTCTCTGAACATGGCAAGATGAGAAGTTGAAGATGGCAGGAATGAGCCTTCTTCACCCAGGATTGCCCTTCTTCAATGACAAGTTACTGGTTAGGAATATGAACATTTGCAGATGCATTTGAGCTTCTGCAGCTGATTATCTGAGGGAAGAGTATGTTGTGAACTCAGAAAGTCCAGCTGAAGATGAATGTGTAAGGTGACCTTCTATGCAGCCCCCTGTCAGGATGAGGGACCTGTACTTTCTGAGCAGGGATCCAGGCTCCAGTGGAGTTTTGTTAGAGAAATGGGGCAGAAAACTCTCTGTGGAGTACTAAAGGAGGCTCATGAATGAGGGGATAAAAATGAGAGGTTTCCTTAAAAAGTAGCTTGGCTACAGGAAATCAACAACTACTAAGGAGAGCCCACATGATGCTGAGCGAAGAGGTGCAGGTCTCTGGGGCCCAAAGAACCTCTAGGAGACTGCCTTTCTAGCATCCAAACAAGGAGTGGTGTGATTGCAACAGAGAACATTTAAAGACACTGAGACATCTTTTGGAATCAGCAAAGTAGTAACTTCCAGGCTCACACCTCCCACAACCTAGGTCACAATCTCAGCACTACAGCATGTGGACCCAAAGTCCAAGTTTAGAAAGCAGCTAAAGAAAACACACTAGGTTAGGATCTTTCATCTAGTAAGAAACCCTCAAGAGATGCTATGAACACACATAGCACATCTCTGAATCTTAACAAATACAGTTTAGAGTTGCTAGCATCGTCAGAGAAAAAAATCATACCAAGGAATGCAAAGATTCAACTGATAATCTCAATTTGATAAGTCTACACTTAAAATATCCTTCAGAGATCACATGTATACGTGTATCAATGCAAAACCACAAAAATTACCACAAAGAAAATAGAAATTAATTTTTCATAATAACCCCTCCCCTGAGGACTTATTATCTAACCAAAAAGTGGTTGGAAATCAATCATTAAAAAGTAATTCAAAACACAATGGAAATTAAGAAACTGACTCATAATTAACACTGAGAAAAAATGAGAAAGACTCTGAATGAAAGAAAGCATTATGTAAGCATTATTAAATTGGACCTTTCTCTTGACCTTGTCTACAAAAACAACAGACAAGCAAATGTGGGAGCGAGCAGGCTTAGGAGGTGATGTTATGCCCGGAGGCCCATTATGCCAGGAAAGAAAGGGAGCAACATGAGCCACTCCAGCCCACGGAGCTCTGTTGATCTGATAGCATCAGACACCTACATCTCTTTATGTGCCCTGTGTAATGCCTCAGTATTAGTCATATGAGATGCTATGCCTGGAGAAATGTGCAAGCATGTGTGCATGTGTAATCTTATGTTTAGAAACCAAGATATATTTTTAAAGTCTTAAATATATATTTATTGTCCATAATGAGTTACATTATTCAGTGGGCAAACAATGAGTTGTTATCCCCAATTCTCCAATGTCCCCCTCCCCATCCCCAATCAGCTGGATAACCTCCTCCATGGGTCGTCTGGATCAGTCCTTGTGACAGGGGATCATGGATAGCCTAGTATTCAGCCAGGTTCTCCTGGCCATGCCTCGGGATAATCTCCCCCACCGCGGCTCTCACAATCTTTCTGCCCCCTCTTCCACATAGTTCCCTGAGTCATGGTGGATGAGTATTAAGGCTGCTTTAAGGTTGTGAGTTTAGGGGTCTTTATGTCGAAGATTGTTGGTTTCTGTCTCACTGGCTTATCCTGTGTAGGTTGAATGTCTGTGGCTGTGGGTCCCTCATTCCTCCTGTCATTCTCTGTGGGGTTCCATATGGATCCTCCACGGTATGACTGTGCTGGCTCCTCTCTTGCCAGAATCTCAGGTATTGTCCTACGGTAGGTTGGTAGGGTTAGATGGGCCCCAGCTCTCTTGCTGCATCCTGAAAAATACAAGCACAATCTCCATTGGAGAGTGAGATCAGTGTAGGTTAACAAATATACACATTTCACCTGATCCCGTACTCTTGGGCTCCCAAGACAAGATGCACTATGGGAGCGATTGACGGGGAGGCTACTAAAAATAGAAACCAAGATATTTTATTCAGACAAACACACCATACTTGAAGCCAATAGACCACCATCAAACTTGGAGTTAATTTTTGCCAGCTACAATACAGATAGAGGTCTAATATCTAGAACATACAAAGAACTCAAAAAATTAACTAAAAAACCATCAAACAGCCCTTTCACAAAATGGGGAACAGAACTCAACAGGGAATTCACAGAGGAAGAAATACAAATGGCCAACTCCCATTTCAGAAAATGTTCAATGTCATTAATCATCAGAGAAATGCAAATACACCTCACAGCAACAGAAATTCCATTTAACTCCAATCAGAATGCAAATCATTTAAAAAAAAATCTACTAACAGTAGATGCTGGTGGGGTTGTGGGGAAAAAACGAACCCTCATTCACTGCTGGTGGGAATACAAACTTGTACAACCACTATGGAAAGCCGTGTGGAGGCTCCTTAACAGGATGGATATAGAGCTACAGGAGGACCCAGCTATCCCTCTACTGGCCATCTACCCCCAAGTTTCCTCACCGAAGTACAGAGACATGTGCTCAACCTTGTTTATAGCAACTCAAATCATAATAGCAAGGAATTGGAATCAACCCAAATGCCCATCACTGGATGAATAGATATCAAATTTGTGGTACATATATACTATAAAATTCTACACACCTGAAAGGAAAAATGACATAATGAAATTTAAGGAAAAATGGTCAGATTTGGAACAGATCATTCTTAGTGACCACACACAAGAGCAGAAAGCCAAGCACCACATATTTTCCCTCATATGTGGTTCCTAACCATGTTAAACCAGAACGTTAAGAAAATCAGTGAACGGAGAGTTTGAAAAATGGAATGGAATCAATTTTGGGAGGGGGTAATGGGAGGAAGGGTGGGAATGGAAGAGTGGGGGGGAATGGGAGGGAGGGGAGACTCTTAGGGGAGACTAAACTAATAATGAATTGACAGCATAAAACCCTAGCCTTTATACTACTGAGGAAGCTGAGGGCACCAACTGGTACAAGGGGCCATGAACTGAATGGGAGGAAGACTGACCTCAAGAATAATTGATCACGGGCTGGAGAGATGGCTCAGCAGTTAAGGCACTTGCCTCCAGTGCCTAAGGCCCTGGGTTCAATTCCCCAGGACCCACATAAGCCAGACCCACAAGGTGGTGGCCCTGGTTCTCTCTCTCTCTCTCTCTCTCTCTCTCTCTCTCTCTCTCTCTCTCTCTCTCTCTCTCTCTCTGCTTGAAAATGAATAAATAAAATTTTAAAAAATATTTTAAAAAAAGAATAATTGCTCAGGCCTGCATCTCCCTGTCCCAGTTATTGGTTCCTTCCCACACTGCCCTGTTGATCAAAGAGACCCACAAGGTCACCAAAATGTGACAGACTTCTGTCAAAGCTCTTGAATACCTGTCCCAGGCCTTATTGATAAAGAAATTACAGTGTCATCAAACAATACCAAGAGATCCTGCTAGATACAGAATGGCAACCATCTCCCAGATGGTAGCTTGTGTAGCATTGGAAGGTGTTGCATGAGCTGCCAGGGGAAATTGGTCAATGATATTTGGAGAAAGCAGAGACCACTAATATACAATATAGACAGTTGTCACAAGAATGCTGAACACACTGCTGTATGGAAGAGACCAGCAAGTCAAGAAATGCTCATCTGTGCAATAATGACACTAAACCGAGGAGGGTAATCAATGGCTTAATGATTGGCTAAGAGATCCGCTTAGTGACAAGGAACCCTTAACTGGAACTGGGATCCATAGCATAATCCTATGGGGACAAAGATCTCAGGCTCCTAGGGGAAACTCCCACTACCAGAAAGCAACAAAGAGGCTACACCCATTAGGAGCTAGCCAAAATAGCAATGTTGTCTCATTTAACCTATATTGATCTCACTCTCTGATGGAGATTCTGTTTGTATTTTTCAGAAGGCAATGAGAGAGCCAGGGACAACTTAATTCCACCAACAAGACATTGGATAATGGCTCATATCCTGGCAGGAGACAAACCACACCTAGCCTTCACACAGGGCCCAAATGAAACCTATGAGAAAGTGAAGAGACAAACAGGAGACCAATCATCACAGCAAGTCGGATAACCCACGAAAGGTCAATGGAGACAGACACCAATGATACCCAACATAACTCAGGGCAAAGATCCAGAGATACTTAAGATCTCAACAACAATGCAGATTCAAAACTCACCCACCATGACTCAGGGAACTGAGCGGAAGAGGGGGCGGATAGAATGTAAGAGCCATGGTAGGGGAGAATATCCAGAGTCATCGCCTTCCTCATCAACAATACACAAGGAGGAAGGAAAAAAAAAACAATGAAAAACTGGCTCCCTCTGGTGCACTTCATAACCCACTAACCTATGGACAGATCCAGTATGCACACCAAGGAAGGACCCCAGTGGGTAGGGGACAGAGAGGAGGGAAACAGGGACACATTCACAAGATTTGCTCATACAATGTATATACTTATTCATAATAAAGACATTAAAAAAAGAAACCAAGATATTTGAGGGCAGATATAGACAAAGCACTAACAGGAAGGGAGACACCAGTCCTAAACACTGAGGATGTGCTTGACTATGAGGATGAAAGCCCATTGGTGAGAGTCAAAGATGACATTTCAACAGCCATCTTTCCTCCTTCAAAGGAATAAAAGTCATGGATTGTTTCTTATTGTGTTTTCTTTCCTAAGGGTCTGTGCCTATCAAAAGGCAGGCAAGCATCTTTTAGAGTCCTCTTCTGTTCTTCAACTTTTCACTCACTTTGAGTTCCTGAGGTAGCCGAGTGGTTTTCCTTGTGGTTTTGTTTTTTTCCTGCTCATTAGCTGCAGAACTCATTTAAAATGTCTGCCTGGAACTGAAGGCTCAATGGAAAATGCCCTTGCTCCTCATTCCTGAGAATGTGAGTTCCATCTAAACCAGAAGTCATGGCAGGCTTCTGTAATCCTAGCACAATGTTGAGGTAAGAAGGGAATACAGGAGAATTTACTGGCAGCTCCCCTAGAATATGGCAAAGAACTACAGAAGGAGAGAAACCCTGTCTTAAACTAGGTGGAAGGCAAACAGACTCCTGAAAGTTGTGCCCAAGTCTCTACAAACCATGGCAGTACCCTCCAATACACACACACACAGAGAGAGAGAGAGAGAGAGAGAGAGAGAGAGAGAGAGAGAGAGAGAACAAGAGATACAAAATAAAAGCAGCTAAAAATATTATAAACCATCTCTGTGGCTAGTTGCTTGCATTAGAAAAAGCACCGAAACATATGGCATTTACAAAAATTATATTTCGCTCTCTGGCAAGTCTTCCAGTTTAGCCACCTGCTTCCATTCCATGGATCCCATAGGAAAGCCTCACCCTACCTAGAATTATCTCTGAATAGCACAGAATGCAAGCCAGTAAAAGCTGGAGCTATTGGAAACCAGGAGGCGCTTGTCTGTTAAGAACAAGACTGGAATGACAGGCAAAACTGTTCCACAGACATTTCCCTTTGTTCTTTTATACCTTCACATTAACAAATAAGATACACTCACCCTGAGAAATGAAAGATAGTGATAAACATACTGGCGTTATGTGAATAGTTTTCTAATGTTCAGGTCTCAGAGACCTATAGAATTAAGTCTAAGATGCATCACCCTTAAATCTCAATTGTTTTTAAAGATTAAGGGACAAAAATATTTCATTGGCTCATAGATATGCCACCAGCCACATCTGTGGTCACATTGATTTGTACCATCCTGCTGTCACTCAGGCTATTTTAGAACACAAGCCAGGCATGATGGTGCATGACTGTCATCTGAGCAGTCTGGAGGTGGAGGCAGGAGACTCAGGAGTTCACGGTCCAACTTGGCTACAAGAGCAAGTTCAAGGTTAGTCTGAGCCACATGAGACCCTGTCTCAAAGAGAGATAGAAAGAGAGAGAAGAGAAAAGAGAGAGAGAGAGGAAACAAAGCTCACAGTTGGATCTGAATCACATTGCCAAAAAATTATTACTGACTTTCCACATTAAAGTTTTCAAGAAATATGTGCCTTAGTTAAGGTGTTCATTAAAATTATATCAAGTTGCTATAACAAACTGCGTGATTCAATGCCACAAAGCACATATCTATTGCATGTGCAAAGTGAAAACAGGGCATTTCCAGTTAGCCAGCACCTACAGTTGAAGCTCCTCCATACTGAACAAGACACAGCCAAGGCCACTTAGGGGTTGAGTCCTCTGGCAGTTCAATCAAAGAGAGGCAAAGCCACACACTATCTTTCGAGAAAGACAGCTGTGGTTTGGATTGGGAGGTGGTTCACATTACTCATGCTTCACTTTTCCTTGCTGGAAGTTAGTTAGTCATAAGATTGCGGAAGGAGGTAGGAACAGCAAACTGCTCAGCGACAAGTAGTTTAGGCTGGGCTACTATCCAGCAGGCTGTCCTTCCATAGACTTCCAAACTCATTATGGTTACCACTGTCTTCAGAGCTGGAAATATTTATAAATATCAAATGACACATTATCTCTAATTGTTTATCAATATTAAGGCAATTTGGCACTAATTAATTGTGCTCTGTAGATAAGACCCCACACATATAAATTACCATTAAAGATATTTTCTATACTAAATGATCAATTCTGAAAATGTTTCATGTACCCTGGTCTTTTGTATAGGTTTTTTTTTTTTTTTCCTTTTCTGACTAAGGGTTTGATTTGACTCTTTGGCACTGCACAGTGTGTCTCCAAAAGTACACAAAATGCCAAGTTCGTACAGCAATACTAGCCACAAAGTGGGTGAAGGTCAATGTTATTTCTCCCATAGCTAAGGGCTTTATATCACCCAGTATTCCACAACCTCCACTTGGCAAACTGAAATTGCTGCTGCTCTTGCATAAACCCAGGATCAGATGATGGGTCAGATATTTACCTCGCTATGCCCACATGAGCTAGATGCTGGCACCCATGCCTTGTCTATACAGGAGCAAAAGCAGTAGAGAATGCAGTGAGTGTCTGCCAAGCTGCCAGGAGGCTGCTTGATGCTTGTGGGGACTGACATGGAGAGAAATCCCCCTTTGTGGGTGCGGCAGAAACTTCACATCCACCCTCAGATCGCTTGCTTGGCCACAAACGTTTCTATCAGCCAAAGGACAGCTGGCAGGTTAGGTATTACAATGCCACTTTGGACTGTTTTTCCTAAGAATGGGAGAGTGCCTTCCTGGCTGTTTATGTGAGGCTCTTCATGAGGATCTGTGACAGAGAAAAGAAGATAATACAAAAAGCAAAAATGTTGATGTCCAGATGATATAGACCAATAGTAGAACTACCTAGAGGAATTGCATACAAAATGTGGTTTCTATGATACAGTATGATATGCATCCGGAGCCTATATAGGTGACTGTCAGAGCCTGTCAGAGCCTGGTGTCCTTGACCATGTGTCCAAATCTGGCTGTCAAGTTATAGGAGTCGAGTGTCACTACTACAGTGCTCCTCCACCTGGGCTGGGCAGTGTCAACAATGAGCCATTCAATCCTGCAGCCCAGAAATGGCACAGAATCCCACAAGACCTTGCTATTTTGGGGTTTCTTGGTGGTTTACAGAGTCTCTTGTTTCTATTATTTGTGTTACCCCTGTGTTCTCAATCTTGCCTTGGGATTATGGGCTACTTACACAGACTACCTATTTGTCCAGGGTGATATCACCATGTCCATCATATTGCCTTAGTTTCCCTGTTCTGTCGTCCATTCTCTCCTATCTTCTCTAATCTATCCTGTCCAGTCTTCCTGCACGTTCTATCTTGCCCTGTCTCTCTCACAGCAACCCCAAGGAAAGTCCTGCTGCCTGACAAAGATGACCAGAAGTAGCTTTCCATGCCCTGTATAATTTAAATATTCCCAGCTCTTTTCTCCCTGCTGTTTCAAACCATATTAGCTGATTCACCTTTCCCCAAGACCAAAAGTTCAAGAATGTGTTTGTTTTGTTATAGGTAATGTGCCCCATCCTTTGCAGAATGAGTTTACAGAAATAGAGATGATCTGAACAGGAAGCGTCGAGAAAGCATGAAGTCATCACTTTAGTTATCAAGACTTTATTTATTAATTTATTTATTTATTTATTTATTTATTTATTTATTTATTTATTTATTTATGAGAGAGAGAGAATATGGAATGGCAGAGCCTCTTGATGCTACAAACAAACTTGGACCTGGGCCTGCAGGCTTTGCAAGCAAATATCTTGAACCACTGAGCCATCTCCCCAGACCCTTAACTGTGTTTTTATCCTATTTGTTAATATAAGTGCAAAAGGCTAGAGCACCAATACTGCATTGTCCCTCACGTGACTGAGAAATGCGCATGTACTTCTGTGTGTCACATTCCCAATGCACTTGGTTTCCTCCTTCAATGCCCAGCAGGTGACAATAGTGTACAGTGTACATAGAGAGACTCAAAAGAACTGTGCAATGGAGAAAAGAACTGAGTGTGGAGATGAAAAGAGCAACAATGTTCTCTGTATAAACTACAGAGTAAAAGAGAAAACGCTGTAAGAACTGATAGAAGAGTCAATAGAAGTCAATAGAAAACCCCAAGGGAAAGGCAATAAAGAACAGTAGGCACCCAGAGGCTTGATGAATGAAATACCAGCAACAAGAGAGCTCATTGATCACGTGGGCTTAGGCCATTTGCATCGACTCCAGTAATCAGAATGCCTTCCCAATGACTCACGATGAAAATTGACGCACGTAATACTGACTGTAAGGACTGAAAGATTCCCGGATGCCTCTGAATCACTAAGAATTTGACTGTGCTTGATATAATTTTAGGGACAAATGCATTTATTTCTGAATAAAAAGACTTTAAAAATGTTGTCTTTGTAAAGAGCTATTTCACTTAGAAGCATCAAATTTGAGAGCCAGGAATATGTCCTTTTTGCAGCACAGAGTCTGAATGGTTAATTCCATATAAAACATCAACCCAGAGAGCAGAGGCTTGTGTAGGGGGAGAGAGGACGACTGGAAAGTTGAGGGAAAGATAAGTCTTTGGCTGCAGAAGTAGGGGTGAAGGGAGGGTTGGGGCCTCAGGGAGATGCTTGGTTGGAGCTGAAGAATGACAAATTACAAGTAGAGAAAATGTAGGCAGCTGAATCCATGGGGCATATGAGGATGGAAATCCAAGGTTAAACCACTCCGTGTGGGAAATGGGGGAGGGTCAGCAGTCTGTGTTGCTTAGAATCTACAAGGGGTCTTTGTGATTTAGTCATCAAAGCCCTCAAACCTCCCCTCCCTATCTCCTCTTCTCCTCTACCCTACTTGATCAAGGAGGACAAAGGAAAGCTTAAGGGCAGTGAACTGCCCAAGGTCACACACTTCAAAGTCCTAGAGCCAGGACTCTGATTCAGATTTTGTGTTTTCTGTGCAATGTTCCCACCAGTTTTAAAAGCAGCCTTTATGTAGACATGTCTGTGGTCTTAACATGTTCAGTGACTCCACCATTTTTCCTCCAGAGGAGGAACTGAACTTAATGACTGATCTCTCTGGATAAATGTTTGCTTGCAGTGTTTTCATTTCATTTCTCCAACAGAACAAGATATCCCAGATTAAATGGAAAGTCCTTCTCGAAAGTGAATGGGAGATATTCTGTAGAGGACTGTGAAGTCTCCCAGCTCACATGCTGTTATACTCACTGATGAAATGGATGGATTGGGCCAGTTCACCCTGTATCAGTGTGAGAAAGCAGCAGACAGAACTGAAATTATACCTAACCTATTTTAAACTTCAATTTAGTGTGTACTATGTGCCCAATAATAGGCAGAGCAATATAAAATAGGTCATCTTAACCTCAAGGAATTTGAGTTTATAGATCATTTACCATTCGGATGAATTCAAACAATGGGATTATTCTGTATCAACAATTAACCATTGTTTCACTTTTTATCTAAAGCATGCCATGTTACAACAGGACATGCGGTAACAGTATACATCAACTCCTGACAATAAAGACTTATTTTTTATACGTTCAGATAAATCTTGATGATCTTTATCAAGGGGAAAAGAGTTTAGTTGATCTGCCTGATACATTTTTACATAATGAAAGTTTTCTAAATACATACATTCATTATGTGTTTATTTTGCCTTACCTTTTATCTCATATTATATAACATAAATAATTCACTTAAACTCCTCGGAGCTGTTGGTTTGGGAGACATAATGAGCAAGCAGTCATCTGGCTTAAAGAATGAGCGTAAGCTTGAGTTGGACTCCCCATGGACTTGGCCATGACCATCTCTTAGGCAATGCTGACTGGCTGCTCAGCTATTTTCTCTGTCCTGAGCTAGCCACCATGACCCAGGTTTCTCTTTATATTCCCTGGAATTGCATTTTTATCCTCCAGTCCATTTTTATAAATATGTTCATTGTGTTTTATTTCCCGAGTGGTAATTAAGAAATCCCCCTGCCTTTCTGCTCTGTTCCCAAGATTATTCACTAGTAAGTGGTCTTGGTTTGCTTCCTCAGCTTTTCCTATTTAGAAAGTTACTCAAGAGTATTAATTTTTAATTATATTCTTAACTTTTTGAAGAAGTAATATATCTACATGTATATGCAATTAATAATAAAATGAACATGAAGAGTCCTTCACCATACTAGTTATCTCTGGCCTCCCACTTCCACCAGTACTAACCATTGTCACCCGTGGGTTTTAAGGCATAATGTCATAGTTATTTGTCTATGGAAGCAAAAAAAAAACACCTATGTATTCACATTTCTTCTCATTTTCAACAATTTTTTTTATATAAGGCACCCTGACCAAGAGCTCGCCATTCTTTTTGTTTGCTTAGCATTTTGAACAGCTTCCATGCTCATGTAGAAAGAATATTACCATTATTTTGATTTTTTCAATGCATATTGGTGGATTGTTTCCCTGATAGAGATTTCTCCAATGGAGATTCTCAAATGCAGATGTTTTGCACAGGGACATTGAGATTACTTTCTGTCTGTTCTAAACAGAATAGAGGTCATTTAAGCAAGTTACTCAGCTCTGTAAAACACAGATCATCTGTTCTCGAACACACTACTCAATGCTCAAGAAACAGCAACTTTTACGTATCTATTATCTTCATCAGTAAACCAACATTTTGTACTTAACTTAGGAATGTAAAATATCAATAAGTGATTCTTCAGTAGTCACCCATGATACAGAGATCAAGTTTAATTACTCAAGACATCTAGAAAGATTGGCCAGCCCTGTCATTCCACTCTTCCTTCTGAATGGTACATGGAGCCAGGAACATAAAAAGCCTGTAATAAAGCTATATATTTACACAGGATTGACACCCATCCTTAGTTTTGTAATCAACCAAACACTGCATTGACCTTTTATAAAGGTTACTTCATTTAAAGCTCTAAAGTAATATTATCATCACCATGTTATATAAAATTCAAAGAAGAACAGTAGTTGGGAAGCTGGCTCAGTCAATGAAATATTTTCCATGCAGGCATGAGGCTGGGGTTCAATTCTCCAGCACCCAAGTAAATGTGTGTGAGAGGTATACATATCTAATGTAATCTGTGATTACAGCACTGGAGACAGAGAGTCAGGAAAATCCCTGGAGCTCCCTGGCCAGCTCATCCAGGCTAATCAGTGAGCTCTAGGTTCAGTGAGAGACTTTAACTCAAAGCATAATGTGGAAAGTAATTGAGGAAGACATCCATCAACCTCTGACCTCCACACCCACAGACATGCTCATGGGCCACACACACATGCACGCAAAACAAACCACACATACACACATATACACACATGCCCTCACACACATACATACACACACAAATACACACATATACACATGTATATGCACATACACGCATACACAAATGCATGCACACACAAATACACACACATACACACATATACACACACACCACACATGCACACATACACACACACAAAAAAAATCACATGCATACGCATATACCACACATGAAGAGCATTAACAATTGAACATAGTTCACAATGCTAAGTACTACAACTAGAATTTGAAGTCTTGTCAACAGGATACAGTGTTGGCACTACTGCACACTAAGCAGATGCCTCCACTAGCTGTCCACCTAACCCAGTGCAGTTCCAAGGCCAACAGACAAAAGCTCACATTCTGGGTATCACCTCCTGGTAGATGCCATTAGGTAGAGGTTCTAAACTTTCTTCTGGACCCATGTGGATATCAAAATTCAAAACTATTGGGTTGAACATTATACCTGTCTTATGTGACACCCCCTTAGGATAATTCAATGTAGCATAGTTTTAAGATGAAATAAGAGAATACAAATAAACTTAGAAAATTGTAGAAATAACAAAATACATATAAAATTTAGACCCTTTCACAACTAAGTTTCCAATAGCTTTAAAGAATGACAGAAGTGATATCACAAATGATTTCCTAAAGAAAACAGAAGCTATACCACAGCTCATTGATATAAACAAAACTCAGTCTCTCTAGAATGATCCATGGCCTAGATTCAACTTTTGAGACAGGCTTCTGTCAAAGCTCTTGAATACCCACCCCAGGCCATAATAAGACCCTAATGCTAAAGAATCCACAGAAAGTCATTGCACAACACCAAGAGACCCTGCGAGATTCAGAATGGTAACCAGCTCCCAGATGGTAGCATGTGCAGGGCTGGAAGGCATTACATAAGCTGCCAGGGGAAACTGGTCAATGATATTTGGAGAAAGCAGAGAGCAATGGTTCACAATTCAGACTGATGTCACGAGAATGTGGAATGCACTGCTTTATAGTAGTAATCAGCAAGTCAAGAAGTGATCGCCTGTGCAATAGTGGCACCACAACCTACCAGGGGTTTGGGGGGATCAACGGCTTCCAAATTGGCTAAGAGATGCACTCAGTGACAAGGAACCCTTCACTGGAATTGGGATCCAGGGGAATCCTTTTGGGTTGTGAACCTCTACCTAATGGCATCTACCAGGAGGTGATACCCAGAATGTGAGCTTTTGTCTGTTGGCCTTGGAACTGCACTGGGTTAGGTGGACATCTAGTGGAGGCATCTGCTTAATGTGCAGTAGTGACAACACTGTTTCCTGTTGATAAGACTTCAAATTCTAGTTGTAGTACTTAGCATTGTGAACTATGTTCAATCCCAAAAATCTTATGGCGACCAAAAACTTGGGCTCCAAGGGGAAATTCCCACTACCAGAGAGCTACAGAAAGGCTGCACTCAATAGAATTTTGCCAAAATAGCAATATGTGTCTTACTTAACCTATACTGATCTCACTCTCCAATGGAGATAATATTTTTATTTTTCAGAAGGCAGTGAGAGAGCTGTAGTCAACCCAATTCCACCAGCAAGCCATGTGATGATGGCTGACATCCTGGCAAGAGATGAACCACTCCCAGCCTACAGTGTAGGTCTCAAATGAAACCTATGAGAAAGTGGCATGAGACCTATCACCACAGCAAGTCAGAGAATTCAGGATAGGTCAATGAGACAGACACCAGTGATATCCAACACAACCTAAAGCAGAAATCCAGAGACACTTAAGATCTCAACAATAAAGCCAACTTAAAACTCACCCACCATGGCTCAGGGAACTGAGCAGAAATGGTTGCAGAAAGATTCTAAGAGCCATTGTGGGGGAGAACTCCCAGAGACATTGCCCCCCTCAGCAGCAAGCACAAAGGGGGGAAGGGACCTAGCTACCTCTTGTGCTATTCATAACCCCCTCCTCCATGGACTGATCCAGTAAGCCCAACGAGGCAGATACCCAATGGATTAGGAACAGGGAGGTGGGAAATGGGGAGGGGGGAATTACCATCACAAGTTTTGCTCAGTGCATCTAATTTTGGATAATAAAGATATCAAAAAAAAAGTGAGAAGTTGGAATGGTTTCCTAAGAGTTGGGCTGGTTGAAGACCACTGTATTTATCTATTCTCTGACTCCTGGCACACTCGGTACACTCTGAAGGAAAAACGAAAGCCAGAACTGCACAGAAGATAAAGTCAATCTACTTCAAATTGAACTTAGCCAACTTTTCAAAGTTGCTGCAAAAACTAACATTTTCTAAGTTTTAGAATCTCATCTCCTATCTTGCCCCTGGAGGAGCCATCATCACCACAGGAAAGATGGTTCTTTTAACAGTCTTGGGACTTTGAAAAAAAACTGAACCATTTTTAATATCTTTAGTAAGGAATAATTCATGATCACACACGTTATCCATTGAAAACGTACACTCCAATGGCTTTTAGTATAATCACTGATTTGTGCACATATTGCAATCAATTTTGAACACGCTGCCACATGAAAAACAAACTCTCCACCATTAGTGGTTACTCTATAATCTCCCATCTTCCTCTAACCTCCAGTAACCACTAATTTGTTCACTGTCCTGCAGATTTGCCCCTTTGGTAAGTTTTCACATAAATGGAATCACATAATTTGTGATTATTTGTGACTGGTTTGTGTGATTAATGGTTAATCTCTAGTGGTCAACTTGACAAGATTTAGAATCACCATGTAAACAAACCTATGAGGGATTTATTGATTAGGTTTATTGAGGTGGGAGGACTCACTTTAACTGTGTGGCACCATCCGATGGACTAGATTCCTGGAATGTAGAAAAATAAAGGAGCTAGCTGAACATTCAGCCTTCCTGAACTCTGTACTTCCTGTCTGCTGATGTGACAATGTGATGTTGCCTCCCTATTCCTGCCATGCTTTCCCCACTAGGATGCCTGTCTGCTCTGGAATGATAAACTCTAATAAACCCTGTCCTTCCAGAAGCTGCTTCTGGCCAGGCATTTTGTTTCAACAATGAGAAAGTAACTAAGAGAGTTTGAGTCAATTAAAATAATATTTTCTTTTATTTGTTTTATGAGACATTCTCTTTTGTAGCCAAGGTTGGCTTTAGCTTGTGAGGCTCTTGCCTCAGGCTTTTTCATGGTAGCTTTAGAAGCCCAGAGACCATCTTTCAAGGTTCATTCATTATAGTGGCATGAACCTAATGTCCCCCATAAGTTCTTGTGTTTTCAATGCTTGATCCTCAGCTGGTGCCATTGGAAGGTGGCACCTTGCTAGCGGAGGTGTGTTACTAGAGCAAGCTTTGGGGTGTTCCAGCCCGGCTTCCACCTCCCCAGAGGTCAGCTTACTCTTCTGCTCCTGTCTACCAATTGGTGTGACAAGATGTGATGTCTGCCGTTCCATCCTTTCCTCACCATGCAGAAACTTCCCCTTGAGACCATAGGCCACACTAAACTCTGGGCTCTCATCAGCTGCCTTTGCACAGGTGATCTGTCCAGCAACACAGAGGAGACTACAGCTGTCATGTTGGAGCACCTCTCTTCGTAGTTTCTAGTGCCATTGTGTGGACTACCACTTTAGCTTCACTTCATAGTCTGTGTTTATCCACGCATAAATGTTTACATTGCCCCTGCTTCTTAGCTGTTTTAGGTAAAGTTCCTATAAGCATCTGTGTACTCACTTTGTGAACTGCTGTGCTTTAATGTCTCTTCATTATGTAGTATGTAGTAGGAGTGAGATGGTTTACACCTAGGAGTGGGATGGCTGGTTTACACCTAGGAGTGGGACAGTTCACTTACACCAAGGAGTGGGATGGCTGACTTACACCTATGAGTGGAATGGCTGATTTACACCTAGGAGTGGGATGGCTGGTTTACACCTAGGAGTGGGATGGCTGGCTTACACCTAGGAGTGGGGTGGCTGGTTTACACCCAGGAGTTGAACAGCTGGTTTACACCTAGGAGTGGAAGAGTTGACTTACACCTAGGAGTGGGATGGCTGGTTTACAACTAGGAGTGGATGGCTGGTTTACACCTAGGAGTGGACGGCTGCTTTACACGTAGGAGAGGAGGGCTGCTTTACACCTAGGAGAAAAGGACTGGTTTACATGTAGGAGTGGACGGCTGGTTTACACCTAGGAGAAGAGGACTGGTTTACACCTAGGAGTGGGACAGCTGGCTTACACCTAGGAGAGGAGAGCTGGTTTACATAATAGCACTGCATAGCCTTTCCTGAAACTGTCATGTCATGTTTCCAAAGAGTTTGCACCATTTTGCATCCCTATAAGCTGAGCTATTTTTTCAGACTCATATTAATATGTTCCTCTTGAAAGGAAATGACTGGTTTTGCTTTGACCTCCCATTTTACAACTGGCACACTTGCCCTCATAGCCTTCAGTTCTTGTCCATTTCTGTTTCTCTAAATCTTATTCCACAGTGCTCCTGGCGTGAACAGAAACCACACGAGCCTGTGTGTTCCTTTCCCTTGTGCTGGTGACTTTAATCTCAGCAGCAGTCTGTTCTGATGCTGTCTGCTGGTTTTCCAAATGTAACCTGTAAGCTCTGCTATAGTTTGACAAAAGAATGGATGGTGACAAACCGCAAAGTAGAACAAAGAAACTTACATGAAATCACATATCACTATGCCATCCATCATTCAAGAAAAAAAGTAAACAAAAGCAAAACAGAATCGTCAGTATAGCACTATGTGAGTTCTTCATCAATAAGCTGTAAATCCATAAAACCATAGCTTTTAAAGGTGTGAAAGATTATGCTTTGTATTGATGTGCCAACAAAGTCAAATTACTTATTTTAAACAGGGATTATAACAACTTCACAGATAATGGAATACCGTGTCCTTCCTATAGTTCATCATACAACACTATGAATTTACCATAATACTTTGTTGTCTTTGAATTTCAGAAGTTTCCCATTGGCACTGTCTTCACAATTCATACCATGCACTCAATGTAATTTCACAAATATTTATTGGGCGTCAACCATCTGTGAGACACAATGCTGCAAGTTCTTTTAAAAGGACTAGTAAGAGCTATTATTCTTTTGAATGTGTTCATTTGAGGCACATATTCCTCCATGGATGGTGGATTTTATTTGGAAAAATGGTCAAAAGTTATACAGAGTCAATACTGATGGATGAGCTAGGTAAGATTCATCTAGCAAATGACATTCTTAACAGTCAAAATTATGTGTGACTATAAATTTATGAGGCTGATTTTCTTGCCTGGTTCATTAACCAGATTTGAAGAGAATTCTGCAGGAGGAGCTCCAGGAACACTGAAGCACGGCAGCAATGGTGAGGAGTGGGGAGCCAGAGGAACTGATGTGATGGATGGCTCTCTTGGCATGTGTTACAATCACGTTCATGCCTTATGATCACACATTATAGAGGACCTAGAAAATACTGGACACTGTAAAAATTCATCCAGATCCATAGCCAGACTAATGTGATTTCCCACTGACTGGGCATTCACCCCTGACAAAAACAAACAGAAGACACTGACAGAATGTGCGCCTTGTTCTCTTCCACAGCCTGAAAAGAAAAGACTGGGACTTGAGTCACCTGTATCTGCAAAAGAACTGACATGGAGGAAGACATCCCCATTGCCAGGGGACTTGTCACTGCTTGGATTATAGAAACTTCTGCATGAGATACTACTGGTAGAAACAGCGAATGAGATCTTGAACCTCATCCAAATATTAGGCATGTTTTAATGGAGTTGGGAAAGAGTAACTCAGACTTGAGTGCTCTATATTGGCTATTTACTGTCATGAAAATCTTACCCAAATTCTTTGGAATATACTCAGCCTGAAAGCTTTTTGTTCATAACCTAAGCTAAGAAGTATAGATAAGGGGTACTAGTTTCCTAGAGCTGAACTTACAAATTACCACAAACTAGGTGGCTTACAATAACAGGAACCCATGGCCCTGTAGCTCTAGAGGTACAAAATCTAAAAGCAAGGTGATAGCACAGACAGCTACTTCTGAAGATGAAGGGAGTCATGCCCCAGGCGTCTCTGATAGTACCCAATGCTGGCTAGGAATCCTTTCTCGGTTAGTTTATTTTATTCTGGTGGATACAGCACACCCATCACTGTCTTCATCTTCCATAAAATTTTTCCTTCTGGATTTAAGTCCAGATTTCCCCTTCTAATAAATACATAAATCTGTAGAATAGAGCCCACCCAAAGCCAGTGCGACCCCTTCATAATTATTGGATTTTCAATAACTCTGTTCCCTCATGAGCTGGTTCCAGGTGGCCATGAATTTTGAAGGGACAGTTGTAGCCAATAGGTATCCCAGAAAAATCACCTATATATAAAATGAAGTGCTCACTTAGTTGATCAATATCCAATCAAGACTGGGAACATCAGTAGGCTTGGTGAACTAGTGTGGACCTCCTAGTTACCAAATGCCCATAGGTAATGACTCTCCTGTCTATCAACAGCAGCAATGACTAGTCCTTGCTCTTTCATGAAATTGAAATCAAACAGTGCTTGCCTTCTTTTACTCAAAAAAATTTGTGTGTATTAGTTACCCATGTCTTAACACGTAGCCATAGAATACTGGTTTCATATACTATGTAAAATTTACCATTTAATGTAACACAGTGTATTTATCATCAGTGTTACTTAGCTTTACATTACTCTGACAAAATACTTGAAGTAATTAACTTATAAGAAGGAACCGTTTATTTTGGCTCATGCTCAGACACTTTTTGTTGGCCCTGTTGCTTTGGGCTTCTGGTGGGTGGTACAGAGTACATCATAGTCTACGCAGCTACCAGAGGAGGGCTGGTCAGCTCATGGTGAATAGCAAGTGAAAAGTGAGAAGGAGGAAGTGCCCAGGTCCTAATGACGCCATTGAGGATATATGCCTCCGGTGGCTTAACTTCCTTCCACTTGGCCCTACCTTCCATCACCTCCCATTAACACCCTGGGCTGGGGACCAAGCCTTCAACACATGGGCTTTGAGGAGCCGTTCAAAATCCAAACCCTAGCATCATCTGCCCATAGACAGGCCTATGGCCGTTTGCAACTGGAGGTGACCACAAAGAGTGCTGCTGTGAGCAGCCATCTTTTGGTTAACATGTGCATGTGTCTCTCTCATGTGCAATCAGATTGGACTTTTGGGGTGGAATGCCTGGCTATGAACGTGTTTATATATGGCTTCTGGGTGGATGCATTAACATATCCTGGCCTTCATGGTATTTCAGTTTGGCTGTTCCATATCCTTTGAAACCATTGAATTTTTTTATTATAAAGGGGATTTATTAAATTAGCTTATAGGATACAGGCTGGAGAGTCCAAGCTGGATTGTTAAGGAACTTAGTAACTGAGTTTTACTGTGTCTTTCACTGTCCCATTCATCCTCAGCTTCATACTCAAGCAGACATCAGAAAAGTCTTTGTATAGCTAAAATACAAAATAACCTTTGAATGTGTCTATAGTTTCATGTTGCCAACATCTACATGTCTCAAAGGAAGGATTAAGTAAATAGATAAAATGCCTTAGCCAGAGGCAATGACACAGAAAATTTGGAGTGCTAAGAAAATGACCTATCCAGAAGGAGAAAGGACAGCAAGAATCAAGACAGATACATGATGGAAGACCAATGTCATGATCTTCCCAGACCTTCTCTCAGTAAGTGACTAGACAGCAGAGAGGAAGTCAATTTGGGAAGATGGTACCTTGGACAAACTTGAACAAATAGTTCTCTTACTTCTCATAGCAAAGAACCAGTGAACAGGAAGGACCATTGTCACTAGGATAGCAGATGGTGAATCTATAGCATGATAAGACTGAAGAACAAGGCGGGCTCTTGCCCGATGCCACCACTAATCTAAATCCCCCACAGTCTTGTGATCATCAGAAAAAAAAAGTAAAAACCCCAAGAAAGACCAAGATTCAAGACTCTTAGTACC
The DNA here is from genome assembly GCA_004024765.1 of Zapus hudsonius. Lineage (NCBI taxonomy): Eukaryota > Metazoa > Chordata > Mammalia > Rodentia > Dipodidae > Zapus > Zapus hudsonius. The sequence goes on from PVHP010002515.1 coordinate 21,393, forward strand.
TATTATGTGTCCCCCAAGGACTCATTTGTTAAAAGCTTTAGGCCTAGATGGTGGCACTATTTTGAAAGGTGGTGAGAAATTTAAAGGATTTGAAATATTGCCCCGGCCCCTCCTCTTCTTCCTCTTCCTCCTCTTCCTTATCTCTGTCTCTGTTTCCATCTCTCTGTCTCTGCTTCTCTGTCCCCTCTCCCTTCCTCCTGTCTGGCATGAGGGGATCCACTTTGCTCCACCATGCGTAGATCTAAAAGCAACAGGGACATGTTGCCTTGGACTGAAACCTGTGAGACAGTGAGCCAAACTAAATCCTTCCTCCCTTCAGTTGTTTTCCCCAGATATTAGTCCCAATCATGAAAAGTCCAATATGATACCTGAAATACTCATGACCTAACCCATACCTGCTACTCCACAGGGGTGCTGAATGTGACTATCACTTTCTTTGTCCACTCCACACTGAGTTAAGGACTTACATACAATGACACTTTGTAATTAGTGAGTAATGGATGACAGCATACATTAAGATCAAAAATGCTTTAAGCTCAACCATAGGAGACATAGAATCACACATTACCTTTCATCTCTGGGTAGCAGGGATAAAGTGGCAGAGAAGGGGTCAGCATTGTTCACAAACCTGCCATCACCTGCACAGAGCTGAGATCTGTACCTGAGGTGCCTCACTCATTTCCCAGTCTCAAGCTATTAAAGATCTTTAGATGCCCTGTGCCATCTTGTGTGTGATCTGTGCCGGGGGATGACATGAGTCTTGTTAGCAGGACCCTGTTGTCACCAGGGATCACAGCATTCTTGTGCTCAGTGCTTAGGGCACTGATCTGGGCTACACAGCTGGCTCAGCAGCAGACGAGCGGCTGGCTCTCCAGCCGACAGGCATTTACTGTCCTGAAATCAAGGCAGCTTGAAGAGCAGGCAGGTGTTGGTTTCTCCCCTGTGCTACCGTGAACAACTGGGTCTCAGCATCACGGAGCTCTGTGAGGACAGAAGATCCAAGGGGCTCGTCATCTTTACCACCTCTTGCCAGTATGTCTGCTCAGAGAAGGTGAAGATGGTTCTCTTGATCTGCCTAATACATTGCCCTAAAATTGCATAACATTGGTCAGACTGAGTATAATTTGAAAGCTGAGAGAGAAGTCCAAAGAATCATGTATACAAGTAAACACTTCCATTCAGAAAACATTCAGACACGCTGCCTATAAGTCTAATTATGAAAATATGACAGCCTTCGTTGTCCTACAGACAATACTCTAACTTGAACACTACAAATCGGGATGTGAGCAACCTCTCAAGGAAAGGGCAACTTGGCATCTTGCAGAAGGAGATGTTTTTGGACTGGAGTACTGCTGTTGGCAGTTTCAGGGACAGCTTCTTTGTTTCCTAAAGCAAGTAAATGTCAGCCAGTCAAGGACTCTGTTGTTTTTCTGTTAGAAACTTGTGGCTTATTCAGCCACCAGGGGGAGAAAGATACAGCACAGTGCTTGAAGTCCGCAGAAGCTTTTTTTTTTAAATTAAATTAATTAATTTATTTTTTTCGCAGAAGCTTTTGAAACTTTGTTTTTCATAGTATTTGGCCTTCATGCTCTTTCCTTCCAGGGGCAGGTGAGTGAGCAAATATGTTGGGAGAATTATTTCTCAAAGAGAATGTTTTATATTTTAGAGTTCATCTATACAAAGCTATTCAAATCTGATCAGGTAAAGATGACATGCAAATAAGCAAAAAGATTCTTGCCTCATACCTATGAATATATGTAAATTATTTGTAGCCCTGAGTCTATTGAAGTGTATGTCAGCATCTTCAAATATCAGAGCCATTTTGGAATGTCAAATGGGAGTAATACAATTGAAATTCGAATGCAAACTGGACACTCCCAATGTATGATAAAATATTGGATTTCAGTCAGAAGAGTAGACAGAAGAGGGAAATAGCAAAGACTTCCTTTAATGAAAATTCTGTCCTGGTCTTACGGGGCTGTTCTAGTGACAGAGTGGTGTTTGGGGAGGCTGAATTAAATGATTTTGAGCCACTGTTGAATCTTGGCTTTAAAAACAAGTTCATTTTAAGGTTAAAATTTGCAAAATAATCAAGGATCTTTCATTGGCAACCCATTCACTGAAACTTTTCTAAATGGAAGCGCATGAACAAGGATAACATTATTTTAGAAACACATGAATCCCAGGCAGAATGAGATACACATATGGTTGAATGAGTGTATATGCTACACTGGACCACTGAAACTATACTCTGGGTCCTTGAGAAGAAAATGCAATGAAACTCTTTTTAAAAAGTGGGTGTTGGGGAGATGCAGAGATTCTCAGCAGTTAAGGGCACTTGCCACTTAAGTAAAAGCAATTATCTCACCAAATTTGACTTCCCAGGACCTGAGCTGGATGTGCCCCACACAGGTCTGTAACCTCAGTTCATGGTGGGGGATAGACTAGAGAATTCCTGGGGCTTGCTGACCAATAGCAGCTTCCGGTGGAGGGAGAGACCCTGTGTGAAGGAAATATGTGCATGAGGGACAAGAGAGGGACACCTGTGCCTCTGCAGCCACATGAATGTGGCACATGCTTCTGTGTGTGTGCGTGCACACACACACACGCACATACACACGCACATACTTTACATACACACATGCACACATGCACACATACTTTACATACACACATGCACATATACTTTATATACACAAAAAATAAACCTTGGTAAGATTGATCAACAGAGAAAAACAAAGATATTAATAGTTTTTAAAATAGCATGTTTTTATGTAAGAATATATATATATATACATACATATATTCAAAAACTTAGAAAATGTATCCCTGTGTCCCCTGAGAAAAGATGCATTATCATAGTTGATACCAATTTTTTAACTTAAGAATGTTTTTTAAAGGGTAGTGAAGGGATGACATGATACATTTCCATGGATACATTGTTCAAACCATTAAAATACTTCCAATATACAGAATAATAAAGACAAGAAGTTTTTCAGTTGATTTTAAACATGCATTATCTTGATATTAAAAAAAAAAAACAGACAGACACACACACACAAATTCCCAATAAAACAGGGGGACAAAGGCAGGTGTGGTGGCACATGCCTTTAATTCTAGAACTTTAGGAGGCCAAAGCAACATAACTGCAAGTTTAAGGCCAGCTAGTGTTATATAGAGAATTTCAGACCAGCCTAGGGTACTTAGCATGACCCTATCCCCAAAGAAAGAAAAAGAGAGAGGGAGGGAGGAAGAAAGGAAAGGAAGGAAGGAAGAAAAGAATGAAGGAATAAAGGAAAGAAAGAAAGAATAAAAGAAAGAAAGAAGAAATCAGAAACATATTTAAGGAACTATATAAAACTGAGGAATACAAGAGTATATATTACATATATTATATACACAAAATAACAAAATTCTAACAAAACATTTGATAAATGACATATTTTCTTAATACATAATCTTAAAATTAATACTAGAAGAAAGCTATTTAAATTGATGAAGATACTTTTGAAACTTTTTTCTTAAAAATGATAGAAACATTCTCATTAAAAATGTCACATACTTCCAAGAACCCATTTTTCCAGAGGAGCTATGGCAGTTTGAATGGATGTCCTCCAATAGATTCAAGAGTTTATCAAAGTTTTTCCTCTAGCTGCCTGAATTGTACTGAACATAATATAGATGGTTATAAATCTATTGGGAGCCAAGGATGGATTATGGTAGTTCGAATGATGTCCCCCAATAGATTCAAAGCTTATTAAAGTTTTTCTCTGGCTGCCTCGATGGAGGGTGTGTCACCTTGGCCTGGCCTCTTAGGCTCCAACCCTCAGGTGTTTCTGGAGTGGGTCTGGGATTCCAGCTATACATATGCAAAGGTAAGTTTGTGCTCAAGCCTGAGTTCTTGCTATTTGTGACAGTTTTGAGTATGCTTGCTTGAGGTGCCGGTGTTGGGTTCCTCTCTGCTTGGATCTGTGAAAGGGGACCAGCCTCTTTTAACATTCTGGAACTTCCCCTGGATCTGTCACTTCAATAAATACTTTCCTCCTAATACTGTGCCTGGCTTGGAGATTCATCCCAATGGTGTGTGGCTGACTATGACAGGAGCTATTGGCAGTTAATGGTTTCTGGGGAAAAAAGGCGTAATATGTAATGTTCTTCAGTGTGGTAGCCATTGGTAAATTTCCCATATTATAGGAAATAACATACTACCCGTGCTCAAGTAGTCATTCCTAATTTAACTCCATGGGTCACAAAAAAGAAATAAAACAAGACAGAGAAGGAAAAAGCTGGGAAGATCTGGTTTACTAGCAGTGGTCGAGGGATATGGTAGGGTAATGGGGAAGCAAATATGATCAAAATACTTTATATAATATATGAAATTGTCAAAAATAAATTAAAATTTGAAACATCGAAAAATAAAAATAAATAGGAAGAAAATACTTTGACAATCATCACTAATATCCAGGAACATTAGTTGAGATACTTACCAAAGCAATTATAAAAGAAAATGAAAGAACACCAGGAGATTGTGAGGAGGAAACACTGATGGAAATTAACTAATCATCATCTACACATGGTGTGCTTTTGGATTACATGCTTTCCTATTGTTCTACTAATATATCCTTGAACCAATTCCATACTATCTGGGTTATAAGATTGCACAGTGTAGGTATTCTAATGCTAATCTTATAAGGTAGTCTTATAAAAGTCTTTACTATTTGGGGCTCCTTTTACTTTTATACAAATTAGATTGTCCATTTGCCATTAAATAGTACCTTCTGCTGGGCATGGTGGTGTAAACCTTTAATCCCATCACTCAGGAGGCAGAGGTAGGAGGATAGCTGTGAATTCAAGACCACCCTGAGACAACATAGAAAATTCCAGGTCAATCTGGGCTAGAGGGAGACCCTATCCCCCCAACAAACAAAACAAAATGAACAACAACAAAAAAGGACTTCTGGGACTGAGGAGATTGATCAGTAAATATGGCACTTGTTCTGAAGCCTGCTGGCCCAGGTTCCATTTCCCAATACTCATGTAAAGCCAGAAGCACAGTGGTGCCTACATGTGGCTCATCCTGAATTTCTTTTCATTCTGAAATTCTTTTCCAGCAGAGATAAGGATCAAGCTTTACCTAAGTAGAAGTCCCTGGGAAAGTAAGGAAGTCCCCGCAGTGGGAAATGTTCCACACTGCCTCTGTCCATAGGAATGGAACCCAGGACCTTGAACACATTAGGAAAGTACTCCACCACAAGCCACATTGCCAGCCATGGGAATTTATTAAAGTCCTTTTCTGCATCAGATTAATCATATGATTTTTTTTTCTTTTAATGGGCAATTACAGTAATTGATTTTCAAATATTAAAAGCCAAAATTATGTTCCTGGAGGTAACCCAACCTGTCTGTGACTATCATTTTTATACATACAAGATTTAAGTAATTTCATAATATACTATAGGTGTCATGGTTTGAATGTAAAATGCCCTCCAATAGACTCATGTTTTGGAATACTTAATCCCCAGTTGGGAGCACTGTTTGAAAAGATTGTGGAAGCTTTAGGAGGTGGAGTCTTGCTGGAGGAAGTGTGTCATTAGATATGCGTTGAGATGTTATAGCACTACCTCACTTGGTCTCTCACTACATTTTCCATGATGATTTGATAACATGACCTGGCTTCCTGTTCCTACCATGCTTTCCTTGTCATGATGGAGCCTCCCCTCAAAACTCTGAGTTCAAGCAAACTCAATTACTCCCTAAGCTGCTTCTGGTTGGGTATTTTATCCCAGCAGCAAGAAAGTAACAGATAATTGTATAATTGATTTGTTAGAAAAATTACCATTGAATTTTTGTTGGTATCTGAGTTATGTTACCCTTACAAAATGAGGAGTGTGCACTATTGTGTTCTTTTCTGGAAGATTTATATCTATGTTTGTGGTTATTTATTTCTTAAATATTTGGAAAGATTTACTACTTTGTCCTCTGAGCCTAGAGGTTTTCATTTGGGGAAAGTTTTAAATAATGGATTCAATTTCTTTAATAGATATCGGTGTACTTGAAGTTTTATTTTTTTAGTTTTAGTGAGTTATGGTTTCCAATGAATTTTTCCAATTCACCTATATTTTCAAGTTTATGGGTTAAATGTTCATGTTTATCACAACATTCTAGCCAAGTCAGGAGTAATTTTTACCTGACAGGAATACAATAGCAGTGTCTAGAAGCTTAAATGGATTCAGGAACAGATTAATGACAGAAGTCCAACAAATCATTTTCCTACATACTTAAATATGTAATCCTGTTGTCATCTCCTGTCACTGACAGAACAATAAATGAATGCATGTGGTGCCATTATTGAGACACTAAGTACAAATTTAACTCAGAATCAAATACAAAGATTTGTAGTTATCCATAGACACAGTTCATTCACTTAACACTCCGTTATTTATCCTGCTCTCAGACATGTGGGTACAATAGGGTTCTACTCTTTCATTAAACACTAAACACCTCCCAGCATGACAAATTGGGGGTTTCAGTTTGAATACTACATTGTGAATTCAAAGTGGGCTGCCTGCAGAGCAATCTGTTGAATTGGTGAGAGATTTTTTATTTGGTATCAGTAGAAGAACGGAACTTCAGGAGACACAAATCAATTCATCAGCAACTCTGAGCTTTGAAACCGTATTCAAAATTTTTAGTTCTGGGAAGTAGATGGCATGATTCTATACATGCCTGAAATTCCAACCAGGATGAACCTGACCTTCAAGAGAACAGTCATCTGAAGTGGCTATAAGTGTCATCTATGACATAGATACTCAGCTCAGGTAACATTGGTTTTAAATTGTTTTCTCTCAGATCTTTCTTCTAACTTTGATACTGCATCTTCATCCTGGCCACAGTCAGTGTGAAGATGGATGTTTGCAATAATTATTAGAGGTCTTTCGCTAGAGATTGTACTTCCATGAATATAAAAGAACAAGTTAAAATTAACAATACAGCCTATCTAAAATCAGTTCTTCCATAACATCTATGGAAATAGCTTGAAAATAGCTTAGAAATAAAGACATGTTTGGTGATCCCATTATTAGTGTGTCTTCATTAAATAAAAAAGTCTCGAGGAAAATTATATCCTAACCAAATCCTTGGACATTTGATGGGAATTAATCCAGAGGGAAATTTATAATTCTATAGTAAAATATTATGAGAATATTTCTACAGAAAATACAGTTAGATTTTTTAAATTTACTTATAATCAGTAAGAAACTCATTCTTTGTTCTTCAGATTTCAACTTCCAGAAACAGGCGTGCGTGTGTGTGTGTGTGTGTGTGTGTGTGTGTGTGTGTGTGTGTGTGTGTTTCACCTGGAAAGTTTCTGAAATAACTAAGAACTTAACCAAGAAGCCATGACACTTGAGTCATAGTCTTGGGTTTTCTTAGGCCTGCTGTTATTCTGTACTACCATTCTACCTCTGCCCTCCTGCACACAGCCTTGGAGGTTGGTATGTCATGTGACTGTCACCTCCAGAAGCCCTGGAACCCTCATTCCCATTCTCCGACAAGCATGCAGTGAGAGCAACAAGATGAGTGCTGATTCAGCATTCTGATGGCTAATGAACTGTGTTCTTGGCATTCTTAAATTTTAGAAATAAATGAATTTTCATTCTATCTGTAAGTTCTGATGTATGCAGCCCACAAACAAGCCTTTGTTTGGGTGAACTTATTGAGAATGCCAGGGATCTTGAAAACAAAATTTGTAAAGATTGCTCAATAAATAATTTAATATCTTCCAAGGGTGAAACACATACCAGGTCTTCATTTTCTGGTTGTAACTCATTAAAGTCTCTTGTACTCGAGTGTCAGTGGGTACGCCCTCGCCCCTCCTCCTCACACACACCAACTCCCTCACTGAGGGGAAACATTTACATGGGTGGCTCTACATTTGGTGGGATTTATGGTACTATTTGATAAACTATGATAAGAACACAGTGCCATGCACTTTTTTCTTACACTTGGGAGAGGGGCATCTTTCTGTTGTTGCTTTTGTTTGTTTTAGATTAAGAAATGACCTCTAAGAAGAGCACAGAAATACTTAGGTAACCACACAGTTCTCAACTCACAGTTCTGATCAAATAAGATTAAAGTAATGTCACTCTTCTGGGATTTCACAGGGCTGACATGAGGCTTTCACAATGATTGGATAAAACCTGAAGAAGGGACCCATCAAAACTAAATCCATTTGAAAAATGACAAGAGGTATTTGTCAAAGATACAATCTGCATAGTACCTTAATAAAATTGCATTGCTATGTTTCCATCTACAGATCATTTGTTGTTGTCGGGTATTTACCAGAGAAAAAGGATTAAATTCCTCATCAACATGTAATCAGTGGCTCTTTGCTGTCTGGTGGCTGCAGAAAGCAGCCCATGTAGTAACTGGTTAATCCTTCAAGAGGCATTTTATTTCCATGATGGAAATTTGTTTCTCCGGGTGAACAACTAAAAGAGGAGGAGAGTCAGTTCTCCTATGCCTTCCATACACACATGCACACACGCACTGCATCTGCATACACACATGCGCACAAGGCACCATATCTGCACACACATGCACGCAACACACCACATCTGCACACACATGCACACAATGCACCACATCTGCACACACATGCACACAATGCACCACATCTTCACACAATGCACATCTGCACACACATGTGCACAATGCACCACATCTGCACACACATGCACACAACGCACCACATCTGCACACACATGCACACAATGCACCACATCTGCACACACATGCACAGAATGCACATCTGTGCACACATGTGCACAATGCACCACATCTGCACACACGTGCACACAACACACTACATCTGCACACACATGCACACAACGCACCACATCTGCACACACATGCACACAATGCACCACATCTGTACACACATGCACACAATGCACCACATCTGCACACACATGCATACAACACACCACATCTGCACACACATGCTCACAATGCACCACATCTGCCTATCCATGTACACAATGCACATCTGCACACACATGCACACAATGCACCACATCTGCCTATCCATGTACACAATGCACATCTGCACACACAAGCACACAATGCACCACATCTGTACACAATGCCTATGCACTGTACACACAGCACATCACACCTGTGCACACACACACTACAATTTTTGCTTCTCCCAAATGTGCATCAGTATGAAATTTTTTATGCTCAAATAGAAAGTAAAGAAGGTTGCTATTTGATCTGTGTCTTCAAAATGAGCCTTTTTCCATTCAAGGACTTTTTAAAACTCTGAAGGTACACGAAGGAAGTTGGTAATAAGGAAATTGGACTTAATTACTACATACTGTAAGCATTTCTTGTTGCACCACTTTGAACTCCTTAATATATACAAGACACACATGTGAATCAAAAAAGAAGAAACATTATTCATCTTTTGGTCAATTTTTAAATTATAATCTCATTTTATCATAATTGGAAATGTGAAACTTGACACATTGTAAATTACATGCCATAGTGTGAATTTTTTTATTCTATTACATTAATCAGTTAAACCTATGCAAACATTTTTTCTACTCAGTAAACTTGAGTTATAAAGTTGATCAATTTAATGATAGAGATTTATAATCAAATTCTTTCTGAAATTCTGTGTGAATAAAAAGAAGCACCTCAAATATAGGCTAAAGGGTCTGGGGAGATGAACAGTCAGTAAATTGCTTGCTTCACACAGATGAGGACCTGCACTCAACGCCCAGAACCCAAGTGAGAAACGCCTGGTGCCAGGTGCATTTTTGTTATTGCTGTTGTTTTTAATTAAATTTTATTTTTTTTAAGGTTATGCTCTTAAATCCCCTCTGCTCTGCCCCCACTCCACTAATTGCCCTCCTCAGTGGGGTTATTGGTATTCACTGTGGAGTCTTGAAGGCCTTATGCAGTCTGTGTGTGTGTGTGTGTGTGTGTGTGTGTGTGTGTGTGTGTGTATGATGATGCCTCAGGCTAGGCATATCCACCCCCAAGGCTCCTGCAATCTTTCTACCCCTTCTTCAGCAAAGTTCCCTGAACTTTGTCAGGCATGTTAGAAATCTGATTTAGTGTTGAATTCTCAGTAGCATCTGGATTTCTGTTTTGGTGTGATTGGAGTGACCACAGTTTCTCACCGTCTTTCTGGAGCTGGTTGTCAGCCTAGCAGTGAGAGCAGCACTTGTATTGCAATTTCTTATACAATGACTCCTGGGCCCTGACAGATGTGATGGAGGTGACCCATCTCCAGGTAGGCAGTTGGCTATCTATTCTTGTTGTATTGATGTATGCTGGATCTCCCCAATATTCTTTACCATCTGAAAGGTAAAACAGATTCTCCAACCAAAAATGAGAGTAGCTTGGTTTAAAGTAGATAAGCATTTGAGAGACTTTTTGATGTATTTACTCACATTTCTTGGGCAAAGAGCAGTGAAGGTTTTCTGTGGAGTCCGTGAGTTTCCTATTCATGGGATTCTGATGTGGTTCCCAATCCCTGGTATAAGTTCTCTCCCACTGAGCAGGTCTCTTGTCCAATTTGAGAACAGCTGGTTACCAGCAGAAGCTGTGTGCCACTATTGCACAAGTGTGTAGCACTTGCCCTGATGGTTGATTTTGTAACTTGCAGGATCTCCTGCTTAATCATGGTGTACATTTGTCATTCAAGTGTTAGTGAAATAGAAGAAGGCTGATCCCTGAGACTTGCTGCCATCCAGTCTAGCCTACTTGGCAAGCTTCAGACTGTGAGATACACACAAATATTCATGAGTTCATGTGCATGACATCCATGCATGCAAATCCATGCACACATACCCACACACAGAAGAACATGCACACACATGTGATATACACCTACACACATACCTAAAATGATACCACATATACACCTACACATATACCTAAAATGATACCACATATACACCTACACACATAGCTAAAAGATATAAATAGGTATCACATTTAAAAATCTCTTCATTTAGACAGAGTTGAAGTAACCTTAAATGATGCATTAAAATCAAGCAAATAAAGAAACACAAGAAAAGAAAGATGAAGATCAATTTATACATTTTGCCCCTCAGAGTGACCCATAAATCCAGAGCTGATTGTAGACAGACATAATTAATATAAGAACCAGGATTTCCCAACAGACAGATCTGTTGGACCTCACTCCTCGAAGTGAACTTGAACTTTCCCTGGATCTCTACCAAAAATGTTCTCAAAAGTATGTTCACCTGGAAATTGAATACTAGAGAATTTCCTGGAGGCAAAGAACCTATGTGTTTTATGTTTGGATCATACTGAGAATTGCAGAACACTGGGAGATCCTAAGCAGGGAATTTCACGATTAGTCCAGCAATGACTCTAAAACCCTCCTAGGAAGAACTGTTTGATTTAATGTAACCTAGCATGCATCCAAATTTATATTACCACAAAGCCTTCTTTAGTAAAGTGTCTATTTTAAAAATTTTTACAATTCATTCTATGTAGAAAGTATTTTTCAGAATATTGACCCCAGAATGAGAACTGCCTCCTGGGCCACTCCAAAGTTCCAAAAATGTCAATGACTCTACCCTACACAATATTCTGATCCAGCCAGCTCAGGAAAAGTCATCCACCTGGCTTCATTTCCCTGCCTCTGCAGTCTGACTAAGGCCCCCAAAGTACCGTTCAAATCCACTGATCTTAAGAACACCCTGTAGTAATTTCTGTTTTCATTGGTTGCAGATCTTAGATAACCTCCTTTCACAGGTATTTCTGTTTTATAGTAATCTTCTGCCTCATGAAACAAGTAAAATAAATCACAATATGTTAAGAATCTAACTTTTTTTTTAAATGGGAAAGTTAGACCCAGTACCTCTCTATTTCTTGTCCACAATTATATAGTTAATTTAACATTTTGTGAGGAGGTAGAATTTAATAGAAAGCACTAGACAAGAATGTGCCAAGTTTGGATCAGATTACGTTTCTCTTCAGGTAGAAAGTCAAGGGCAACGCTGCGGTGTTCTAGTTCTGAAATGGGCTACAAAAGAGAAACTGTCAAGTGAATAGAAAACAAAGATGATGCCCCCCCACCAAATCAGCCCCACGGGCTATCATTTGTGTGTGGCAAAGTAGGAGCAAACCATGAGCACTGAAGTCTGCCATCCAACATTCTCAAATCTCTGAATCTGCACTGCCATCATCAGTCAAATGCCAAGTGAACCTCTTGCCACGAATACATTGGTACTTTGGTCCTCTGGTACTGCCTCAACTTTGTTTTTATGTGACTCTTAGAGAGAGAATCACTGGAAAATTCATTAATTCATTCTCTCTGACCTCAGGGTAATGAGCTTTCACATCTGCCAGTTGTTAGTCTAGATGCTCAGTTTTAATGGACATCTCTCACTTGAATTGTTTGTTATCAGTCACTTTATGTCAAAATTGCCTTCATTTCCTGTTTTTATGCCTTTGTGGTTGTTAAGAATGAATTTTAAAACACTAGTTCCATGTTTTTAAAAATAGAAGCTTTGATTAGATTTGATTAGCCACCTCCTCCTCTCCTCTACCCACCTCTCTTGGCCCCACTTAGATCACTTCCAGCCGTAGTATTCTTCCCTTCTACTTACTTATCTACTATCCCCTTCCGAATCACTCCTCTCCTACTAACCCAAACTAAGCATGGTATAAATAACCATATAGATGCCAACTTTTTGTTAGCTAACTAAACAAATATATAAATTTTTAAAAGATAGTTTGAGCAGAAGTACCCCTTGGGGACATAAATGCCGTGCCCAGAAGCCATAGGCTGTCACAGAAAAATTTCAGTGCCAGGGTTTGGATACCTCCCAGTGATATGTTGGTAACAATGCAGGCCATTGCCAAGGCTCTTGGTCACCCACCAGACTTGGATGGGAAAATCCTACTTTGGAAGATACCCCAGGCTTCAGTTGTAGGACATAGAAATCAAGCTAAAACTGAGCTAGAAGGCTTCTCCATGCTGACTAGCTGCAAAGTGCTATGAAGCCTGCTGGGAGAAAAAAATCTTCAATGATCTTCACTAGCCATAGACCCTTCAAGCTACACAACTAGCCACCGAGGCAAGCCATGCCCACTAATACAGTAGTGGCATGTCTGTTATGAGAGTAGCCAATTTGCTTTGGGCCCACTTAATGAGAGGTAATTCATGCCTGATATCAGAAACCTAGTCAAAATTCTATGGCTTGGAGGGGCACATACCCTAGGGCGTGGGGGAAGTTACTACTGCTCTTTGATATATTGTGTTAGCAAATTACCTTCTACAGACTTATGTCAATGCATATATGTTAGTGCTCCTTTTACATTTGGTTAGAGAAGTATCTCTTCAAATGACAGTTTCTGTTGAGGAGACGCAAAACCCATCAAAGAGCTGTGAAGACATGTTAGTGCGTGTTCAGCACTAATGAGACTTCTCTCTGAGAGCCTCCAATGGCTCATAGATGAAAAGGTGATGAAATGAATGTCAGAGTCAAAGCAGGGTGAGTTCTGAGCAGTGCTTCGGGATGCTGTCTCACAGCCATCCAGTGGTCCTTGAATTCATGACCTAACAGCAGCAGCTGTTGTCCCATCAACAAACCATTTTGGATAATGGAGGAGGTGATAAATTCCGTTAAGATAGAAGGTATTCCTTCTAGGAAAAAAACTGGGGGCCCAGGGGAGAAGGATGGGAAGACAGGGAAGGAGATTGGTGGGTGGAGATTAAAAAAAGAATTCAAATCTTAACTAAACTGAACCTAAGATGGACCTGCTTGCCAACATTTCCCTTCTTCCGATGTCTCAACAACTTTGCATTCACACCTTTATTACGAACAATAAAATTGCACCAACACTTATTTTGCATCAGGGTCCCTGTAGCTCTTTACCACTTTATTATTCCAGATGACAGTCACTATCACAGCCATGATCATCTTCTCCAGCAAAGAAGCCTGCTCACCCACAGGGTACATGCTATGGGGCAGGTTTACTGCATCATAACACAGAGATCACAGGCTCTCAAGCATGGAGCGCAGAAGTGGGTATCGGAAAAACAGAAGCGTAGTATATGGCACTGTCCGTGATGTGGACTGGTACTGCTCCAAATATGTAACTTCTGAAAACCTTAGTTTCCAGGTCTCCAAAACATGGAAAGCACCCATGACTATTGCCTAATCTCTTAGACTTTCAGGCAAAGTTAGTTAAGAAATGCAATTCAGAGCTCTTTAGAAATAGGTACTGTGTCAGTAGAGATACTGAAATATTATCTTTGTGGCTATCATCCTCAACTACTGTTCACATTTTCATAGCTTTATTTTTCCATTTCCATTTGAATGCCAGACCTGAAGCGCCATATCCATCCATGCCAATATCACAAATAAAAAAAATGAAACGTCCAGCCAAACAGCTGGGGCTTGCTCTGCAGCTTTATTCATCTGAATGCCTTGTTTTCCTCCTGGAATGACTGGCTGGTTGACTGAATTAACTGCTTGTGTTTGTGACGTAAATATAAATGTTAAATAATTCAAAACAAGAAAATCATAGAGATGGGCTGATTTTTCTTCTCTCAGAATAACTGTGCTTGGTTGAATGTGTGTCTTAATGACATATCTAAGTAAACGTAGTTAATTTAGTTTTTAAGATACCATCAAACTAGTTGAGGTGTTATTGATTGAATTATTTATAACTTGGCATTTTCCCTACACATTTCCCTAGTTGCCATGAGCCCTATTCATTCTCTCCTTTGTATTTAGTAAAACAACTTTCTTTTCTTTTTTTCCTTCTTTCTCTTACTTTCTCTTTTCCTGTCTTTATTTGTTCTTCTTTATTTTTTAAGACTGGGCCTCCCTATGCTGTTCAGGTTAGCCTCTCACTATCCCTCTGCCTCAGACTCTGAACTCTACTGGCCAGCATACTTGGATCAACACTTTTTAAAACTAATGCATTTCATATTGGGCCTGGTGATACACACTTGTATTCCTAGGCACCCAAAGATGGAAGCAGGAAGATCAGAGGTTCCAGGTCATCCTGCCTTGAATACATAGCCAAATTTTAGTCCAAACTGGACTAAATGAGACCCTGTCTCAAAAAAAATTACTGCCGCCCCAAATACTTCTTACCTTCTCTCATTAGTAATATTGGCCAGGCCAGGACATTCTGTGTCCAAACAGAAAGAGAAAGAGAAAGAGAGCGAACAGAGAATAACTAAAATTATCACTAGCATATGTCACGTATATAACTAGAATTTCTCTAAACACTAGAATTTCTCTTTCCCAAAATGGCTCATAGAAACTGTATTCTTCCCCTGTCTTTCTATCTTGGAGTTGATGGTAAAGAAATTCTCTCCTGTGCTTGTTGGATAGTAGATCATGAAATCCTATTTATTTAGAGGAGTCCTGCTCCATGTCTGGCAGGGAGGAATGCTACACAGAGAGAGTAAGAAGAATGCAAAGCAGACAGGGCTTGCTGGGATGCCCCACTTGGGTCTATTAATAATAGATAATACCCATTTAATCCAATTGTCCCTACATCTGTGATAAGATTTGAAATTTCACAAAAATAAAAACACAGAATTCTCTATCTCAGGAAAAGAACGAAGCATGAGATCAACGTCATGTAGGTAATTGTGACCTAGGAAGCAAGGGTCTGCAAATTTCCTATCACCACAAAGAAAATAAGCCCATGGCTGGCTAACCACCATAGTGTTGGAAGGTGCTTTGAAGGCTTCTGGGTAAAAACATCATCAACATCTTACCCAGCTGTGAATCCTGAGAGCTACACAGCCACAGCAAGATGGACCAGGCAGGACATGCCCACTGGTGCAATAATGGCATGAAAGTTATTGGAGGTAGCCAACTGTTCTCTGATAGGATATGAGACTCACTCCGTAAGAGGAACCCATTCCTAGTACTGAAAACCTAGTCAAATGTCTATGGCTGGGAAGACCAGAGGCCCAAGCAGGGAAGCTACTACTGTTGTTTGGATAAACGAATATGCTGTACCTATTCAACTGCCTGTGAATATTTATGGTTGTGTCTGTGGATTATTGCTTTCTCACCTTTGCTCTGAGAAACTGCATTCTGCAATTGACTGGGAAGATTCAAAACTAATCAACGTACTGAGAACAAAGATGCAGCTGAATGCTCACCACTAAATGAGACATCTCTATCTTGCCATCCAAGGCTCGGGGAACATCCTGGGAGGGGGTGGAAAGAATATAAGAGCCAAAGAATGGGGAGGAGTTGTCTTTCAAAAACGAAGTGGCCTTTGCATTCGTGACCTTCAGTGTGTCTATCATGACCTGCACAAGACCTGCATAATATTGAGCCTGTCAACATTCCAACAAGGATGGTAGAGGAGAACCAAAACAACAAATAAATAAAATAAAGACATCAATATATAAGAGGGACTAGCTTGGGAAAAAGAAGGGCTTCAGTGAAAAGGGACGTGGAAGAGGGGTCCAAAGAAGGTGGTGGGAGGGGATTATGAAAAACATGCCTCATGTACATCGTATACATGGATACAAACTGTCCCAAAAGAAGTTCAAGAATAAAAAGAAAGCAATCCCATTAAAAAGCCTTCTCTTCTCATGTTTAGCACAATTCCTACCTAGAATGCAGGACTTTAATGAGCAACCACCAATCAAAATATCCTGTGGATTCTCATCAACCAGTGCACCTTTCCATCCAGTCTGCTGGTCCCTCTGGCATATGTGTTTGTATGTCTGCGTGTTTTCATCTAAATGAAAGCCCAGCCACTTCAGATGCTATTTTGAAAAGACTTTGGTCAACTAGCTTTCCTGTTTTCTCTACTCTGTCACCCTCACTTCAGAAAGAATGAACTCCTTATTCACACCCTTACTATGCCTCATCTTACCTTTTTGACTGACGGTCAGGCCTGGGCATGATGGTCTCCACAGAAACCTGAAAGGACTGGGATGGATAGCATCCTGAAGGCTAACACCCCTTCACTGGGCCTCTTAACTGTGAGTGTAACCCGGGGTTCTGCAAGTCACTCAAGTAAATCAAGGGACCCAAGGAGGGAGTTTGAGAACCAATCAATATGTGTGAAACACAGATAAACCAGGTGGAAGGTGACTGATTAGCTTGTGTCTCAAGTCTGTAGGAATCATAATGTGGATGATGTCTGGATTCTACTACTTGTACCAACCCAGCATTCCTGGGCGGGGAGGAAGTGGGCTCAGATGGAACCATCGCGGAGGTGAGAGTGGGAGAAGACAGAAATGTTGCAACCTCAGCGGCTCTGGTTTGTCATGAGCTGTGTGAGGCTGAGTATCTCTTGCAGTTGGAGGTCACCCTTCGTCAATGAATGCAGAGCACTGGACCAGGGCACTGCTCTAGCACTTGTGATGACATCCAGAATAGAGAACTTGGGAACAGGGAATTTGGTCACAGAACTTCAGACTCACATTTTAACCAGACCACAAAATACTTTTCACTCTAGGCTGTTTCCTCACCACGTATATAAAACATCTCCCCGAGAAAACGCCCCAAATCATCACAGACAATGCCATGGACATCAGATGGTGCTCTTCTTTGCAAGAAGTTGGAGGAGTGTGCACTATATTCACAGGAAAAGGAAACCAGGACAATTATCTCACAGCACTCCCCTGATGAACTGCAACACTAGAAAGAACTCCTTACCTAAGGCAATACAGCAAATGGGAGGTCCCACCCACATGGCACATGGTCAGACACACTTGCAGAAGACAGGTGTGTCACAGCTATGAGGCAACGTCCAACAGACAGAAGTGTACCTGGAACATACACGATCCACTGAGATTCATCTTTCCTCTGCTTTCAAGTCTCTTCCTCCTCAATATCCTTTTGCTGAGAAAGATGCAACATAGGCTCACAAATTCCAATCTGGAAGTATAATTCAGTCCATTTCTCTGTAAGTATCAGTCATCAATATTTCCCTGCTCCATAGTATTACTTACTTTGGCCTTGATTCTCATGACAGACAGCTGTCATCAGTGTCCTCTCTGCAGACCTGTACTGTGGCATCTCTCCTCAATAATGCTGGCATATTAATAATCCCTTGCCAAGAGACCTGTTGTCTCCTGAATCAAGTCTTAACAATTGAGCATGACAAATTCCTTTTCCATCCTTGTCCTTCTCTGACTCTCCTGGTCTCATTTTTCTCCATTTGACTCTTCCTATAAATGCTGGGATATTTATAATACACTCAAGACACAAAGTTCCATACCTTCAAATGAGTGCTTACCTGAATCCTCAGACTTGGAATGTCCCTAGATAATTCCCTAATGACTAATTTATACTCATTCTTAGAAGTCCAGTTCATTCTCTTTTCCTCAAGAAGAGTTAACTCTTCCCATTTCCCTTTCCAGATAAATGAGGAATTTGTCAGATCTTGCTTGGCCATTAAGACCATTGCTCATAATGTAGCAATAGTTTTATTATCTACCATTTACTGTTAATTCCTTATATGCAAGAATTCATTTTGCTTTTCTTTGTATCTCCAGCATCAGACACATCCTACACTAGCTACTTAAATTGCTATTAACTGGATGAATGCAAAAGAAGGATGTGGGAATCTGAATTCCTAGCCTTATCCTCATTTCTTACTGCTGAACCTTAAAAAGCCTGCATCTTTGCATGATGAAAGTCACCTGAGATTATACAAGTCTGCTTAGAGTAGGGGAAGAAAGAGACTCAGCTGGAAATGTCAGCGGAAATCACAACTTGCTGTTCAACCCAAGCATCAAACCCAGACTCTAGTAATGCGGTTTACCCATGAGAGCCAGAAGAAATCACATATGAAGATGAAAGAAGCAACGATGTTCTAGTTACTTAGTTCTATTTCCCATTGGTTAGCTAAGTGTGACTGCACAAAAACATAAAAGCAAAAAAAAAAAATCATTAAAGCAACTTGGCTAGAGAAATAGCTATTAGTGATGCATGACGGTGTGTGCCTATAGCCTCAGCTACTTCAGAGACTGGGGTAAGAGAATTACTTGAGCCCACAATTTTGAGACCATCTCATTAAAAAAAAATAGAAGACAGTTACTAAAAAGCAGAAGCTATTTCTGTTATTTTCAGATGTAGGAAACTTATCTGATAACCCCTGTTTCCAAGCGTTTAGTTTCATGGAAATCTACTTAGTAGATTGGGTAGAATAAGGAAAAATTTACTGATGGAACTAGATGAGAACAACGTTAGTGTTCCTTTAGCAAAACACCTAAGATGATTAACTTATTAAAAGAAAAGGGTTCTTTTGACTCACAGTATCAGAGTTTCCAGATGTCCTGTTGCTTTTGATTCATGGTGACATACAGATCATGGTGAGAGCAACAGGCAGACTAACTGCTTGCCTTGCTGCCGGGAAGCAAATGGAAGAATAGGAAAGGCTTGGACTCTCAAAAGGCCCTTGGAGGGCACTCTTGCAATGAGCTTGGGACCTCTAAAAGGCTCCACCTCTGAAAGGTTCTAACTCCTCCTACTGGTGCCACTCTGAGGTGAGGGCTCAAACATTTCATACCTGAGCCTTTCATAGACATCTGAGGTTCAACCTGCAGCAAGAACTTTTAAAGTGATCATCAGATTTCACTGACACACTAACAGAGCAAATAGCGTGTCACTACACATCTTCTCTATCGCTTTGGCAACATTTAGAGAAAGGAGAACATGGCTCTTTAAATTACATTTTCATTTATCCTCACAGTTTTCCCCCTAATAGCAGTTTTTATTTTTGCTGATTTTTACATGTATACACTGAATTTGATCCCCCACCTACCCTCTTTTCTGCCCTTGTCAGTCCACTAAAACCCTTCTTCCCGTTAGACTCCCATTCTACACCCGTGCATCATTTAGTTTAGCTTATTTTTACTGACTGACTTTAGTGAGGCTCTCTTGCATAATCCTAGGTGGAAAGTTAGTTACTGGAGAGTGGCCAATCCTCCATACATGACTAAA
The DNA here is from genome assembly GCA_004024765.1 of Zapus hudsonius. NCBI lineage: Eukaryota > Metazoa > Chordata > Mammalia > Rodentia > Dipodidae > Zapus > Zapus hudsonius. The sequence continues at coordinate 41,384 of PVHP010002515.1, forward strand.
GGCCATAACTTCCCTCTCGCAGCAGTGATCAGTTTCCACTCTTCCCTCTTGGAGGTGTGGGGTGCCATAGACAACCCCTCATCTATGATACAGAAAACCCCATCTGCTGGGAGTCCATGAGTGGATGGATTTTTCATAACCAGAACACAGCATTCTGCAGCCCTACTTCTCACCCTATTTTAAAATCTCCTACAGATTGGGATGTGTTTTAAAACACTGCTGTCATTCAATGGCACTTCTCTTTTGCTCATTTTAATTCTTCCTTCCCATTTTTCAGCTTTTCCAAATTGCAGAAATACACAATGTTAATTATTTACCTTTTGTTCAGTGATATAGCTTCATTGATTATTATCCAAATCGAAGCACCATGCTACATTAAGGGAAATTTTCACGGTTGGGAAAACATTTTTCTTTCATGAGGTGAGACAGCCCTGAAACTCAAAGTTACCATTCAAAATAATCTGAATATCTAAAAATGTTCAAAGTAGAAAGAATGAAGAGTGCTGACCTGTAATCAGGGAATCGGTGCCTGATCTCAAGTCCATCTTCACTTCCTGCTCTGCTCTGAGCTGATCTTCATCAGCTCCACTTAGGAAACTTCCCTCAGGAGATCAGCAGAGTCTTCTTATTCCTATGCCCCTGGGACATTGAAGCTTGGAGAGCTGGCTCACATCATGGAGTTAGGATACATATTTCAAGTTTGCAGACATTTGCAATATAGGGAACACATTTCAATCAGTTAAAGATAGAATTAAAATGTCTGTTCCCAAAGCCATTCACCCAGAGGGAGAGGAAGCCCTTCACTGATACAATACCAGAGACAGGCTTATAACCTGAGCTTGAAGTGGCACAACTGTATCCTCAGGAGAGGAAATGGGACTTCAGTAATAAGAAGTCATGTGATCTGAAAACATAACTCATTAGTTTTATCAGCTTTCTCACTTACTTACTTATTGATTTTCTTAGGGGTGTTGCTAGAGATTACACCCAGGGCCTTGCACATGCTAAGCAAATTCTTTACCCATGATTTTTCATTTTATAACATTTAACAAGCATGTCCTATATAAATAAACCACACTATTTACTAAGCACTTAAATAAAAAAATTACAAAGACATGGTTCCAGACATAAAGATCACAAATGAGTCTATACGGAGGAGTTAATAAAGTTGACTGAGTGTAAGTGAAGAAATATAAAAACAGTTCAAACAAAAGTTTTTCTTAAGTTTCTGAAATACAAGTGAAGCCTTCCTCTGTGCCAGGCTCCATCTTGAGCTGTTTGATTTAATGACTCATTTAGCTCTCATAGCACTCTGTGTAGACAGCCATGTTCTGCGTGAGGACACAGAGCAGTCAGGGGACTTGGGCAGGGTCCCAATGTTAGTGAACGGAAGCCAGTGTCAACACTGTGACTTCAAATTCTGATAATGACCACCTCTAAGGAATTCCTACAATCTAAGGTACAGGTAGCCCACATGGTGAAACAGACCACTTGTACGCCAAGAAGGTCCTTCCCACTTTAATGTAGGGTAGCCAAAGCACCCTTATCCAGAGTTAACTCTGGGCATGTTCAGTGACATCCAGCTTACTTATAACCATGAAGTAGGTCATCTTGTTCCTAAGCATACATCCTGAGAAAGCTTCTTGGAGATGCATAAAGGAAAGATGTTTCTCATTACTTCGGAGGGAAAAACAAAAGGTTAGAGTAACCTATATGAACAGCAAAGGAATAGATAAAAATCCTGTGAAGAAACACAGAACTCACAAATCATTAAGAAAACCTAATAATATATGGAAAATAAATCTTAGGAACATCATGGTAGGGAAAAAGGTAAGCAGAACAGAATATATAGTGTAGGAAATATATATATATATATATATATATATATATTAGACCACATACAAAATAACTGTACACATGATGCCTAGATAAATGTAACTAATCTTTGGAGATAAATCAGGTAGCCATGTGATAAATGCATGGAATGTTCAGAAATATAGGAAAATCCTGGTATAAACTATCATTCTTACACTGGAAAAAAATGCCAGCAACAACAAATATTAACACATAGTACTTACTGAGTTCCTTTTTAAAATTCATATTTTCACATATTTATTGATTGATTTACTAACAAGCAGAGAGAAACAAAGAGAAAGAGAGAATGGGTAGACCAGGGCCTCCAGCCACTGCAAATGAACTCTACCAGATGTATGCAGCATTTTACGCACCTGACTTTATGTGGGTACTGGGGAATTGAACCCGGACCATCAGGCATTGCAAATAAGCACCTTTAAACACTGAGCCATCTTTAAAGCCCTTACTGAGTTCTTATATCCAGGAACTTAAAATGTATTAGATCACAATAATGATGTGGGTACTATTCTTTCTCAAATTGAGTCATACAAGGCTGAGTATATTTTCCTTAATCATAAGTTGTAGATGTTGAATATGAGATTTGAACTCAGCAATCCAATCCATAGCCAATGCTCTTAGATATTATGTTTTTGCGAACATTTTTGTAGTTTTATCATGTGTACACATTATAATCCTCAAGCCAGTGATATATCAGGAGTCTGAGAATGAGCTACAAAGTGAAAATGAAATACACTAAGATGTATAAAATATTTTGAACTGTGGGGATATATGTCAGAAATTCAACTCTACCCTCAACTTCACTGGCTATTTGAAAGATCAATGTGAAAAGATGATAATGACTCCTCTTCCCCTAAATACCTCAGAGAAAATGAAATTCAGTTGAGAAGTGAGAGATTTGAGGTACATATGATAAAGACAAACCAAGTGCTACTACCTGAGTTGCGTTTACATGGTATCATAGTCTTCAACCCTGAGGTTGAACCCTTCTACCTATTACTAGACTTACATCCCAGACATGAGAACTGAGACGTGGTAAGGTTAAATAGCTTCCTATCTTCTGATGATGTGGCCTGAGATAGGAACACACCCAACTCTTGTGACCAGTGGACATATTCACTACACCAGCCCTGAGGCAGCTCAGGTGGCCCTCTAGTCTTGAGATCTCCACAGCTCTACACAGAAATGTCCTATGCATACATCTCCCACCTTACAGAATTATTATCATTACCGGAGGCATCAGGACTGATTACTACATGTCCAGAAAAGTGAATGCCAAGTCTAGACATTGTTGCTTTTATTTTTCAACACAAACACCAAGCATCTTGGATATCAGGGGTTTGGTATGGATTTGAGATTAGAAAGTTTTCACATGATATATGAGGTTTTGCTCCCTTCTCTTGACAAGATATTTAACATTTTAAATGACGACCTGTCCATATATTCTTGTTTGTGTTTTCCCCCTAGTCTGACAATGAGTGGGTTTTAGCCATGGTGACACACATGTATCAACACTCCTCCTTCAATTTCTTCCAGAATCTGCTTTCGAAATCTGAATAAATGTAGACTCTATTTCTTTGTTCCTCTATATTAAGCTGCCTTGACATACAACGTGAATACTCTCTATGACACCTGGGGGAAAGTGGTGAGGGAAGGAGCTGTGAGCACTCCTCCAGGCTTAGCATGCTCTAGTTTACATCAGAGAAAAAACTTCCAAGCTGGGTGAATCTGACAGTGAATCAGGGAATCCCAGCTCTGCCATTTACAAATAGTGTGGCTTTGGGCAGAGAGTTAGCTAAGCTTTCTTTCTTTCCATGATTGTTAAATGAAAGTAATAATGCATACCTTTTGGGGTAATTCTGAAGAGTTTTCAGAACACACGCCCCACAACTAACATAGTAGTTGGGGGATGAGATGTGCTCAACCAAAGGTCATGTCTGCCTGTCATATGGTCAGCTTCTGAGTGCTTGAATGAGAAGGCGCCTATGAGCACACTAGACATTTGATAAAGAAGTACATTTCAGCCAGAGGGCACAATGGTTTGCAAGACCACACTCCCAGCTCAACACTGAGTAGACTTACAACACAAATGCCCAATCCTGTGTTCACCTCTGTACCACTTAATGCCTCTAACTCTTCTGATGGTTTCATATTTTTAACGGTTTTGTTTTCTCTGGCTCCTAAACTCACACTGTTATTTTTGTTCCATCAATGATGGATTGGTTTTTCCTGGTAATCTCCACAACATCTGAGACCCATTGTAATTTGAAATATAATAACTATGGAGCTGACTCTTTTTTCCCAGAGTTTCTGCCATATATGAACATACATATAGTATTTGGAGCTTTAAAAAAAGGTTCTTTGGGATTATTTTTAGCTCCTGATTTCGCCACAACCTTGAATTCTTCGTGCTTGATGTAATTAATTTATCAGAAGTGTGATGTTGAACAGCATTTCCTCTGAGTAGAGAAGAAGTTGAAAAGTTGTTCTGAGAAGTCACAGCAGTTGTGAGATTATTGCTGAGTTTGGGCTTATTAGAAAGCAAAATAAACAGTGTGCTGCATGCTGACTTCATCTTCATTAAACATTCATGCTGGAAACGCTTACCTTGTCGACAGCCAAGATGTTATCCTTTGCAGAGGAGAGCAGAGAGAAGAAAAAAAAAAGAGAGAGACAGAAAGAAAAGAAAAAAAGAATTGCCAGGCCAACATACCGCAGTTTTCCATGGCTTGGGGAAAGCGGTGTTATGTAAGATCTTTTAATATGTCTGCCTAAGCAGTTTGGTTATCAACCAATGTGGTTCACCTTGGGGCAGGGTGGATGGAGAGGGAGGCATCCAAAGAGGGCAAGGGAGTGACTTTCACTCTACCACGCAGAGAAATGTAAATAAAAGCTGGACAGGACTTTTGACACTGCCTTTGTGGAAGGCGAGTCCACTTGGCCTAATATGTTAAGAGGATTAGCTCTAAAGCTGTGGGAACTTTTGAAATAGCCCAATGAAGCTTCTGCACTTTCCACTTTAAATTGGTCTTCAGCTAGAGCACTCAGATCGTCAGGAATTTGGCAGCCTGAGTGCACCGCCATTGTCTGAAGCAGAGCTGAGACCCTGGGTGTCAGACTGTAGTGCCTCTGTTCACTTGAGGTAGAGATGGAGAGAGCTGGAAGGTGAAGGAGCAGAGATTATCACAGAGGCCAGACTGAAATGGAAATCAGAAGTAATGTTCTTGCAGGATTTTCCAAATTAAATTTTTAAATGCTGCAAGTCAAAATAAAAAACATTTTCTCCATATATTTGAACTAGAGGACGCTTCACTGGATGATGAATATAACTTTCTTGTAGAAATAAAAGCACCAGGAGTGGTGGAGATGGGTCACATGATAGTTTTATTTTTAATTTTGGGGATACCACTCCTGGGTATATACCCAAAGAACTCTGTAGCCAACCATAAAGATAGCTGCTCATCCCAATAGAAAAACAAACAAACAAACAAAAAACAATGGAACCAACCTTAATTTCCACTGATAGATGAAGGAATTATAAAAATGGGGTGTAAATATACAAAATGGAAATTTTCAGCTATAAAGAATAACAAAGTTGTGAATTTTTCAGGAAAAATATTACAGTTTTCTCCCATATGTAGATCTTAGCTTTTACTATATCTATATCTAGATCATCTCTACCTATACCATCTCCATCTCTATCCCCATGATTATGAAACTAGAAAGAGAAGTAACAGGATGAGAAAAAGCGCTGAGAACGTGGAACTGGGTTGGGGGGTGCAGGGAAAGTCCTTACACTCCAAACTCTGGGTTTTAACAAAAAACTGAAATAAGCAGACTGTCAAGGACAGCTCATAAACTACTACATTTATTCAGGGGAGCAGATGACAGGGAGTTTGTGGACCAAGAGGCTGGATATCCCACAAGGTCTGAGAGCCCATGCAGGAGCTGAGCGTGTGCCTGGGGAAAGACGTGAAGGGGAAACGCTAGTGTTTAAAATAAAAGAATGCCATAAAAATTACAGAGAGAGTATTGCCCTAGCTGGTGTGATTACATCCTTTGGTTCAGTTTTCTCTGTCTTGAGCCTTCCCCTATGGCTGCCGAATAGGAAAGCTATCTAACTAGCTCCCTCTCAGCAAGGGAGCGGGAAAGGGACCAGTGTGAGGAAAGGAGTGAAGGTGAAAGAGTGCAGAGAGACGGGGGTGATGGAGGACAGAAGAATGTTAATTTTTAAATAAAGGCATCAAATCATGGGACTCATGTAAAAAAGCATTCTGGAAAAATGGAAATTTCCAGTAAAGTGGCTCTTAACTAAAGGAGTCTCTAAAATGAGCACCTTCCATTTCATCCTAACAAAACAGAAAGGAAATGGCTGGCTTCAAATCCTTCATGAGAAGCTCATCTCTGAGAGCCCTCTAGGAGGAAGGAGTTTGTGGGCACTGCAGGATCTCTTTGGCTACTGGACATTTCAGGGCCCCATGGCAGGAGCAGCATAAAACATACCCTCCCTGAAAATCTAAACTGAACTAAAACCAGATCCCCTCCACAGGCAGATTTCACAGGTCTTTGCTGGGGTGATGAAGACTTTGGGACGGATTTTCAGGACCTGCATCAGGCATCAGGAGCAGCTGGGAGATCCTGTTCCATCACCCTTCCCTAGGAATCCTTTGAAGGTCCTGGATTAGCTTCAAAGACCTAGGAAGACAGGCACAGGGTTCTTTGTCTGCAGAAAAGGGATCATGTGAAGACTGCTTCAGCACTTGAGCCAGCGATGTTATGTAGGCAGCCGAGGGCAACTGTTAGCCCTGCCCAAGGATTTTTGGGAAATCAGTGACCCTCCTCAACAAAGCAGGCTACTGGACTCAGAGTTGTTGTTTTTCATGTTTCATGGGTGATTCAATCATCTTAAAAATAAATATGGAATTCTCTTTATAGAAGCTCTCAAGTGCTTCTGGATAGCTTCTCAGTGTTAATTCAGAAATCACAAACTCAGTGTCTATTTCCTTCCTGTCTTTTGCCACAGCCACTGGATTTGTGTGTAATAACCCTATCGTATTCTCCTTCTCCCATTCTGTGTCCATAGCACTAAGTGAATTCATGAGAAAACCAAAAGCTGGGTTGACAAAATGGAATACCAGTTGCAGAAGTAATGAATTTTTTAGTGGAAAATAGATTGTATTTTTAACAAACGATGACTTCTCAGCTCACGGAGACATAAGGCAGGATCTGTACGGGGCAGAATGTGTCTGCTCTCCACAGATGCCTCTTCGTTTGTAATTACATCATGCCAAGCTCATGGCTGGGGCCTTGGTTATCTCCAATTACGTCATGCAAAAAAGACAGGAACACCCACAAAGCCATGTGTTTTGATTGTGTGTTCAAGCCATTGTTAACCATCCTTTAGGACACACTTGCAATTTTCTTTTCTTTACCAAAACAAACAGATTAAATGTGCAGCATTGATCAAGGCATATTGGAAAATATGCGCAAATCCCGCAAATTGTAATTGAGGGGCAATTATCTAAGAATAAACAAATTCACATTTTTAAGTACTTAAAATGCTCTTCTATGACTGGCCTGGGTTCTGTTTAGAAGTTTGGACCTCCAGAAAGAAGGTTGACTGGCCAGGCAATCGTCAGCCCAGGACACCAGTGCAGAATAGCTATCTTGAGTGACAACAATAACTTTTGTAGCAATTGGCTAAAATTACCAGGATTTGATTAATAATACAGCTTCTCTACTTTCAAATGAGGACTAACCAGAGAGCGGCAAATGTATGCATTAATCAAGGACAAAGGAATCCCACCTTTGATTAGCCCACCCTACAGCTTCCCCATTTGGGCTCTCCCATCAGAGCCCACCTGAAACCTTCCCTCCTTCCCTGCTTCCATCTAGTTTTCCCTCCCTCAGGAATGCCTTTGAGCCTCTACCAAAACCCCAGTCAATGTGCTTAATCACCTTGCTATGACAAGCTATAAATAAAACCCCTTTGCTTCTTTATTTCCATGCCCCACTGCTTCTTATAGAAGGAATTCCTGAAGGTTTTGTTTTATTATTATTATTATTTTAGAGAACAGTCACGATGTGGCAGGAGAGGAGGGTGGAAAGTGTGACATCAAGATCGGCATATGAAAGAAGCCAGTGACTTGGAAAAGACTAGAAATCCCCAGCTAAAGGATACCTGCAAGGGACTGAGCATATCAGACTGTGATATCCAAATGGTCCATAAAGCATCAGAGCACTCTTGCCCTGGCACTGGCTCTCTGATCCTGTTCTTTCTTGGAAATTCTCACTTCTTTAATGCATTGTCTCTGTCTTTACTATTACACATGTGTCCCTGGTCCAATTCCTTGTTTCAGGACACAAGACCCTGGAAATGTTAACAGGAGCCCTCTGGACCCCGATGTTCACCCCCAGCAATCGCTTTGTTTACATTTACATATGTTTGGGTTTCGGATATGTCAGGAAAACATAACTCATTCTATATGTGTAAAAGGGGAGATTGGATATAGAAGATTTGGAGTTGCTGAGATGAAAGGAGAAGTATTAAAAAGGAAAGAGAGAGTTGTTACTCTAAGATCACAGAGCACCACCAGCCTTGGGCTGGACCCTCTGAGCCCACACATGCTCCTTTGATGGACTCCCACCATGCTGAGCAGGGAGCTGCCCTCCCACAAAGAGACTAGGACCCAGACCCACTGGCAGAACTCACAGAGAAGTTCAAACGTTCCCTCTGTAGTTCCTGTATTTGAGTCTACTAAAATAAACTGGCACAGGTGAGGTTATCACGAGAAAAGCAGCACAGAGTTCATTACCATGCATGCATCATATAAAATATGAGAGGTCAAAGAAACCAGTATGCCTCAGGGATCTGCCTGTCTCTGCCTCCCCAGTAGTAAGATCACAGCATGAATCGCTACACCCAGCATTTTCCATGGACTTGGGTTCTCATACTTGTACAGGAAGCACTTAACCTGCTAAGCCATCTCCCCAGCCTCCATTTCAGCCTTTCCTAGAGATACTGAAACCAGGGAAGGAGGGCCTCACAGGAAATTGTGTTCTCTTTGGCAAATCCAATCTTAAAGTGATATAGAAACATCACAGTAAAACCTCTTTAAGGAGTTGCTGAGCTCTGAGCATCTTTTCAAAATAATCTACATGCAATGGGGTCATATTTGAGGGAATTATTTCCTGAGCTCCACAACATCTCAAGTGGCTACCATCAACCATTGCTAAAGCATTAAAACATAACTTTTCTTCCTCCCAAAGACCTTCACCAGAAGTATAAGCCAGAAAGCTGGCAAGCAAAGAAAGTGGGAATGGAGTTTGCAAACTCCCAATCCCAGATGAAAGAGAAGGATTGCTGTGGAGCTGAGGAAACAATAGGCACAATCTATCACAGATAAGAAAGGTGTTTTGGCCTAAAACACATAATAAATCTAAACCAGAAGAATGCTGACTTATTAAATGTGCTCTTTAAAAAAGAAAACAGAGCTGAGTCCATAATATACTCCATTTCCCTCGAGGGATATGAGCAACAGAAAGCTGGGTGCTATCATCCCTGCCTCAGTTACAACCTTGGGGAAGGGCCTGGGACAGGACAAGAGGCTGAGAATGTGCTGCGGAAGTTTTTCAACAGATTCCAGCACTAATTACTGATGGAGTTACCTATGAGTGCTAGACTAAAACCTGCCATGTGCAGCTCTGGCGTCCCACCCTGGTGTGCCTTATCCTAGACCTGGAAAGACAGAGCTACAGAATACACCACACAGCCTTCATCAGTAGACTTAACTTAATTGAGGAAATCAAGAGGTACATCAAAAGACAGATGAATGAATTGAAGTTGAGCCAAAAAATAAAGGATCTCAATAACCTAATTAAGATTAATGAACACATGACCAAATGTAAGAAGCTCCAAGAAAATCAAACATCAACCTGAAATCAGAACTTGACAAACAGAAGGATACAATGCTGAAGAATGCAACAAAAAACAAAAATCCATTAGAGCTATTAAAAGCCTCCCTAGAAACCCTCACAAGTAGAGCTGAGCATGTGCAATACAGAACCTCAGGTCTGGAAGACAGGACAGAAGAAATCTATCAGGAGTCAAAAAACTTTGAAAAATTCAAAAAAATCATGTCAATATAATATGAGGGACCTGTGAGATACCCTAAAGCGACCAAATATCCAGATCATGGGGATATCAGAGGTGAAGAAATTCAGGCCAAACATTCAACACAATTATTGAAGAAAAAATTTTCCAATCTCACAAAAGAGAGGCTAATCCAGATACAAGAAGCTCACAGAACAGACAAGACCAAAGAAGAAACTCTCTAAGGCACAACATGGTTGAAACTCTAAACAATGAAAACAGAGTGTAGTAAAAGCAGCAAGAGAGACAAAACTCATTACACACAAAGACAATCCCATCAGTTACCTCATAGTTTTTAATGGAAAACATGAAAGCCAGAAGTCTGAAAAACTATGGATTCCAACCCAAAATGCTGTGCCCAGCTAAAGTAAATAGGGTGGATCAGAAAAATGGATCCTTCCATCTGCTGCCATCAAGAAACCCATGTCATCATTAAAGATGGATACCTCCTCACTGTGAAAGGATGGAAAATGATTTTTTAAGAAAATGGAAATAAGAAAAAGTGGTTGTGAGGCCGGGTGTGGTGGTGCATGCCTTTAATCCCAGCACTCGGGAGGCAGAGGTAGGAGGATCACCAGGAGTTCAAGGCCACCCTGAACTCCTGGTGATCCTCCTACCTCTGCCTGGACTAGAGTGAGACCCTACCTCAAAAAACCAAAAAAAAAAAAAAGTGGTTGTGGCTCTATTAATGTCTGACAAGTTAGACTTTAAAATAAAATAATGAAAAACGACAAAGAAGGCCAATTTTATTCAAGGGAAAGATCCAACAAGAGGCTATCGCTATCATAAAAATATATGCACAAAACACATTTCATAAAGCAAAATCTACATGACAAAAAATCTCAAATAAAACCCAATTCCATCATAGCAGGGAACTTCAAGCCCCACTGCCATCACTAGACAGATCACCCAAGCAGAAAATCAACAGGAAAACAATAGATCTTAACAATACCATAGATCAATTATACCTAACAGACATCTATAGAAGATTCCATCCCAACTGTACAAAATCCAAATTGTAATCAGCAGCCCATGGAACCTTCTCTAAAATAGTTCATATATTAGGGCATAAAACATGCCTTCATAAATTCAGGAAAATTGATGTAACTTCTTGCGTCATATTGAACAACAATGTATTGAAGTTAAAAATAAACAAGAGAAACAACAGAAATTATACCAGTTCATGGAGACTAAAAAATACACTGTTAAAAAAAAGAATGAGTCATGGAAGAAATAAAAAAGGAAATTGCAAAATGTCTTGAAATGAATGGTAATGAAAGTACAACATACCAAAACTTATGGGACACAATGAAAAGAGAAAAATTTCCTGAGAGAAAAATTCATAGCACTAAATGCCTTAATATCAAAGATAGAGAGATCTCAAATTAATAAGCAAACCACACACCAATGCCAAATATTGACATTGGAAAAACAAGAACAATCCAACACTAAGAGTTACAGATAGAAAGAAGTAATTAAAACCAAGCAGAGATTAATTAATTGGACACTAAGAAAACTATTAAGGAAATTGATGAAACAGAAAGCTGGTTTTTTGAAAAAAATAAACAAGATTTATAAACCTTTGGCAAATATGATCAAATGAAAAAAGAGAAGTTTCAAGATAACAAAATTAGAAATGAAAAGGGAGAAATCACAACAAACAACAATGAAATTGGAAGAATCATCAGAACATATTTCCAAAACCTCTACTCTACAAAATTGGATAACCTAGAAGAAATGGATGAATTCCTAGAAACATACCACCTACCAAAACTAAATCTCCTAAATAGACCTATTATATCCATCAAAGTTGAAAATGTAATCAAGAACCTCCTCAAAAGGAAAAGTCCAGGACCTGATGGGTTGTTAGCTGAATTCTACCAAACTTTCATCAAAGAACTGAAATGACTTTTTCTCAAGCTTTTTCACATAACTGGAGAACAGGGAATGTTCACCAATTCCTCTGTTAAGGTAACATCACCTTAGTACCAACCAACACCAGACAGTGATACAACATAAAAGAAAAACTATAGACCTATATCTCTGATGAATTTAGATGCAAAAATCTTGAACAAAATCCTTGCAAATTGAATTCTACAACACATCAAAAGTATTCTCCACTCAATCAAGTAGTCCTCATCTGAAGGATGAAGGGATGTATGGTTCAACATACAAAAATCAATTAACATCACTACCCTCAGAATGGGAGAGTCTTCACCAGGTACACCACTGACAGAGGCCTAATATCTAGAATCTGCAAAGAACTAAAAAACATTAGTAATAATAATTCAAACAATCCACTCAAAAAATGGGGCAGAGAACCGAATAGGGAATTAATGAAGGAAGAAATACAAATACTTCAGAAAATATTCAACATCCATAATCATCAGGGAAATGTAAATTTAAATAGCTCTCAGATTCCACCTCACTCCTGTCAGGATGGCAATCATTAAAAAATCAAATGGAAACAGATGTTGGCGAGGACGCGGGGGAAAGGGGAACCCTCACTCACTGCTGGTGGGAGTGCAAACTTGTACAAGCACTGTGGAAAATAATATGGAGACTTCTGAAAAAGATGCAAAGAGAGCATAACCAAGAGATTCAGTTGGACTTCTTATATTTTTTTTACTTGAAATCTTACAAGTTTGCATATAAAAGGAGAACACTTACAGAATTGATTTCTGGCCTAACCAGATAAAAATCACATATAAAGCTAGCTGACGCACAACTGCATCTCTTATCTAGCAGATCCAAAAATGGATCCTGATAGTTACCTTTCAAATAAGTTCCTGGGTGATGATGATGATGGCCCAAGTACCACACATTGAGAGCCACTGATTCAAAGGAACTTAAGACTCATCTTATTCAAGTAGCACATTTATTAGGCTGATCAGGATTTCTTAGAAAACTAGAAAGTTTGCTAAACCAGACACACTATACAAGAAGGAAGTCAATCATATTAAGTTTACAAATTGCAGCTTCAAATATTTAAAGGAGTTTAATGATCCAAGTGAATAAATGATACCAAATATTCAAGTCTTAACAAAAACTCACCTGTGCTATACACAGAAAATATTAAGATTTGCATTAAGTGAACAAGAGGAAAATTACATAGTTAAGGGGGAAATGAGTTTTAAATGAGTAACGTACATTTATTAATTTATTGATTGATTAGAGATAGGGTCTCATCATGCCCCAGACTGAAATTGACTCACTAGGTATTCAAGGATGACTTTGAAAGCCTGGTCCTCTTTATTCTACTGCTCAAGTCCTGGGATTATAGACATGGGCCAACATGCCAAATTTATGTTGTGTTGGGGATCAAACTTGGGGTTTTGTACATGCTAGGCAAACACTCTACCAACTGAACTAAATTCCTAGCCCCTTATGAATAACTTTATTCATGTAAAATGAATATTTAAGACAGTCACCTCCAAAAAACCTTTCCTTTGCACTCACTTTTGAGAGCATCAAAAGTCTAAGATTGACAATAGTCACTTTCTTTCTCAAGGCTTCTAATTCCCAGGAATGGGAACTCTGAGGTCAAAGGAGATGCTAGAATATTTACCCTTTCCCTAAGCCATTTGATGCCTCTTCAAATGGTTTTACTCCTCTGCCCAGAGTTAGAGAGACAGCTTTGAAGACAGTAGATGGAAACAGAGAGCCCACATCCTGATCGACTTGGAGTCTGTCCATCACAGGAATGAACCTCTCGAAGACTCTCTGGGAGTCTTCCCCCAGCTCCCCTGCTGCCTGTAACTGTCTCCACACACAGAGGACCCCAAGTACAGAAAAAGGAATGCACGTCAAGATCAATCTTTCTCCAGAGACACTCCTTGAAATCATGTTGAATAGCTGCACATTGGAAACCTTGACTTCTGAGACCAATTATCTCCCTGATACAATGGCCTCGGCCGTCACACACTTGGCTTCTGGGCCCAGCTGTTTTCCACAAGGCCAGATGTATTTTAAATCATAGATGTGATCATTTCAATTAACTAAGTGTTATATGCCTTTCTTTAAAAAGGTACATTTATTAGCCTGCTAGGAATACATTCTTTGGTTTATTTTCCATGTTTGAACTTTTGCCCCTCATTTTTTCTGTTAAAACTAACAGTGCCTAATACATACATGACACATACAAGCAATACAGAAGCACCTAAAGCTACTTTGATGTTCAAGTGGACAAACAGTAAAGGTCCTGGATTTCTGTGGAATGACACCATCCAAGGAGATGCCGCCCCTCTACTGAACTCTACATTAACTGCTTGATGTCAGATCTGTCATCAGGAATAGTTTTCAGACATGCTGTCATTTTTTGTTTCTTTGAAGGCAGAGTCTCACTCTAGTGCAGGCTGACCTGGAACTTAGGCTAGCCTTCAACTCATGGTGATCCTCCTATCTCAGAGGCTCTCAAATACTGGGATTATAGGCATTAGCCACCATGTGCAACTTTTCAGACATTTTTTTTATTTGAGTAGTGAAAGCGATTCCTATTATCTGGAAAATGACTTTGTCTATCTAACCTTGGGAGAAAACTTAAGGAAAACTGTCATAGAAGAAAAGCAAAATGATGCTCAATTTTCTTGAATCTTAAAACGCTATAAAATGTTTAATTTAAATGTTCCACTTTAACATTAATCACAAAAGACATGAGCTTTTATGAGAAAAAAAAAGTGACCTTAGTTGATAGCCCTACAATAAAAGAAATGAAGAAAGAGAAATGTAATATTTGAGCATCTGGCTTTACAGAGGTAATGGGGAATCAAACTGGGGCCAGTAAGCTTTCCAAACAAGCACCTTTAATCACTGAGCCCTCTCTCCAGTGCATAACAAATTTTCCTTGTTTTAAAAAATATTTCTTTTTATCTATTTGCAAGCAAAGAGAGATAGAAGAGAGACAAACAGAAAGAATGGGTGCACCAGGCTCTCAGCTGCTGCAACCGGACTCTAAGATGCATGTGCCACTTTGTGCATCTGGGGTACATGGGAATCCAACTCATGGTTTGCAAGCAAGTTAAATGCCTTAACTGCTGAGCCATCTCTCCTTGACAAGACCCAGAGCTGGGAGTGAGGGGGAGTTGGGTAGCCAGTCAGGAGAGTGGGCCACAAAGGGGAACCTCCTTGCCTGCTTCAGCAGAACCAGAATCAGAGTCTGACCAGCCATCCAATCATCTCTCTCCCCTACTCTGGAGCCAGCCCCTGGCCCAGACTAATCAGCTCTCTCAGACTCACCTGAGAGTAAAGCCCACTGCAATAAGATTATAAATAGATCCTTATCAGGTAGGCTAGGCCTCTTTTTGTCTTTTCACCTTTCCTGAACTTCCAGATGCCTGCTCAGGTAAGACCTCACTCAGTGGGCTCCCTACCCCTCCTGTCTTCCACATGGTTGGAGTCCTCTGTAACTTTTCTTCTCCTTTTCTCTCTAAAGCTAACAAAGCCTTTCTCAGCATTGACCTCTGGCCTGTGGACTTTATTCCTTAAATTCATATGACAAGGATCTGGGCTACCTAAATTTACTGGTTCTTACTGGCATATACAAGGAGCCCCAAAACTACCTTGACAAGAAGTCAGAGCGAGGCCTCTGCTTCTACAGCTTTCTTAAGTTCAAGGACGTTAAAGGGCTCATTATACCTAAGGCTATTTGGGGGACATCATGTTCTGAGTACAAAGAGCACACGAAAGCACACACTGTAATGTGTGGTCCAAATCCAGGCTTAGCCTTGCCTCAACTTGTTCTCTCAGTTTCTTTTTAAAAATAGCAAAATAATACTTAACTGAAATGTGCCAACACACAGAAGTTTCCCAACAAATGTTAACTGACTTTTTTTAACCTAAATACTATCAGTATGTGCCTAATCTCTTTGATAGAATAAGATATGGTCCTTAAAATTATGTCTTCAAAGAACTATATAATGTTATATTTAAAATAGAAAATCATTAAAATATAAATAATATGATTATAAACCTTCAAATTTTATCTAGTGGAAATACAGAAAAATGTACCACATTGTTAGTAAAATTTTGTAGAACTTTTAAAAAAATTTAAAAATTTTTATTTTTCTACATTTAAGAAAGTTTTGCTTCATCTCTAGACAATAAATGGTTATATTTAACAAATTGAAATTTAAAAAATATGAATAAGCTTGCTTTGGAATATTGAACTCTGCAATTAATAATTACTATTGTTACAGTATATAACATTTACATTTTTTAACACCCACATTCTTCATATTAACATTTAAAATTTTTCACCTTCCTTGGTGTGGTGGTACATGCGTTTAAGAGACTGAGGCCAAAGGATATCTCCAAGTTTGAGGCTAGCTTGGGCTACAGAGAGAATCTATTTCAAAATTAAAGATAGAAATTAAAAAAAAAAACTGCACCTAAGCCATTACTTCCTATCACGATGTTGTTTCCTTACTTTTATGTTTTTGAAGTAGACCGGTTGTTACTCTTTGCTTCACACAGGTGCAGCCATTTTTCTCTGTGAAGCTGGGTGCTTTCTCCTATGTAAAAGGCATCTCTTAGTAAATGGCCCAAAGTTTATTGCCTCTCTTTTTGCCCTTGGAGATAAGAAAATACTAATATAATTTGTCATTCTTTAGAATTTCTTGGTGTGCCAGGAGCTTAAACATCATTTGGGCCAGAGATGTGGTAGAGTACTTGCCTAGCATGAGTAAAACCCTGGGTTCCACCTTCAGTATCAAAAAATAGCCGGGTGTGGTGGTGCACGCCTTTAATCCCAGCACTCCGGAGGTAGAGGTAGGAGGATCGCCTTGAGTTCAAGGCTACCCTGAGACTACATAGTGAATTCCAGGTCAGCCTGGGCTAGAGTGAAACCCTACCTCGAAAAAACAAACAAACAAAAAAGCAAACAATAAACACATATAAACACAAAAAACAAGTCATTCCTACTCTTCACCATACATCTGATAATACACTGTGTAGCTTAGTAACTGAAAGAGGAATTCCAAGGTCCTGGACACTTGTCTTCTTGGGCCCATACAGAAAGCATTGCAAGTCTACTCTATGAGCACCAGTAGAAAAGAGGAAGAAGAAGCACTTCTTTAGTGCTGTGAGGCTTATAGTCTAACTTTCAGAGCTGCTCTGTATTCCCCTCCCCCCACTTTCCATCAGCTGGGCTTGGATTCCTCATCTAGTTCCCCATGTCTAATTAGTAAACCTCTTTTTCCTTGGTTTTTTGTTGCGCACTGTTATTCTGTAGAAAGTTTCCCAGTTTAATTTTTCATGTCAGCAACATAACCCAAGATTATAACACAGATAGAGAAGAGTAACTTCTTGAGAGGTAGGTATGGGGAGTGGTTTGATCCAGATGTGCCCATAAACTTAATGTGTTCTGAATGCTTGAGCCCCAGCTGATGGCACTTTTGGAATTGGAATCTTATTGGAGGTGGGCTGATGGGGTTACAGCTGGCTTCTCCTTGCCAGTGTTTGTCACACCCTCTGTCACTATTTGCAGTGCAACACCCTCTGCTCACGCCATTGTTTTCCCTGCCATCATGGACTTTGTCCTCCATTCCATAAGCCAAAATAAACTCTGCCTTTGGTCAGGTTTTATGTCGCAGCAAGGAGAAAGCTGACTAGAACAGTATGCATGCAATTTACAAATGCTTCTCCTTAAACCCCAGAACTGGCTCCCTACTGAACAAGCTTCTACAAAATCGTATGAGAGGAAGTACCATCTCAGGCACACTCTGTCTGGATGCCATGGAGCAGACAAAGTATTAAGGTTATAAGGACGACAATCTCACTCAGCAGGGAAATGCCCCTTGTTGATATCAATCTCGGCACAGAAATACTCTAAATCTAAATATGTAAACCTGCAATCTTACCCTTCTCTGCTCAGAACTAGGTCTAAGCCTGCCTTTGGTTTGCTGTGAAGCAAAGCATAGCAAGTGTGGCTCTTCCTAGTGTCCTATCTCAGCCTCTCATGGTTCTGAAAATATGTCTTTTCTCTTGACCATGCCATGAAATTTTGTAAATATTGGAAAAATTCACATGTATGTTACGGGTTTTTTGTTTTGGTTTGGTTTTTGTGTGTGCATGTGTGTGTGTATTTATGTGTGGGGAGGTCAGAAGACAACCTGAGGATGTTGGTCTCTGCCTCCCACCTTGTTTGAAACAGGGTCTTTCTTGTCCTTTGTGGCTATGAATGCTAGACTAGCTGGCCTATGAGCTTTCAGATTCTCCTCACTCTATATGCCATCTCAGAGTAGGAGCTGTGGGCTTACAGACATGCTGTGTCCAGCTCTCTGTGGGTTCTGGAGACCCAAAGTCTTCTCATAACCAGCTTGCATAACCAGTGCTTTAAATCACTGAGCAATCTCTCCAAATTCTATGTCAAGCTTCTATCCATAAACGCTTACTGAGGAAGAAAACCTGCTTGTTCTAAAGAAAGAAAGTTGGTCTCACAATATTCTTCTGCGGTTGCAAGAGTATTGGAATCTGTGGTCCCCTTCCTTTCCATTACTCAAGCCCCAGGTTATTCATGGTAGCCTAGAAAAGCTTCCACCTCTTTTCTTTGACCCAGAGAGTAAAGAAAGACTCTGATATTTGGGAAAGCATCAGGTCTCTCTCAGAATGAGAAGATATTTCCCAGGGAGATTTCTGTTGCTAATAGATGCAGCCATGATCACTGGTAAGTCAGCTTTAAACAGAAATCGTCTAGGCCTCATTACCCCTGCTATCCCCAAACTCCCCAAGTCTGACCTCCCCAGACTCATTCAAAAGCATTTCTGGAGGCTTCTCTCTTCCTAAGAACATGAGTTTCCTGCAGGCTCCCTACTGACATCTGTGGAGAGTGAAAATTCTGGGTTGTAGAAGCAAGGCCCTTGTTCTCAGCAGGCCGCTGAAACCTGACAGAAATAAACATTGATGTGCTCTGCATAAGGAAGAGAGGGCTCCATGCAGCCAGTGGCTCCGTGTACCTCACCCATCGCCTCTTCCACCAAGGACATGTGAGAGAGGAAGGCATGGATGTGGTCAGTGCAAGGGACTAACTGCTTCAGTGTTTTCCTGATTCATTGAGCATACTACCTAAAGATGATTATGTAAATAGCATTAATGAGCTGGGTTCAGTAGTCAGTGCTTCTATCCTCAGTACTCAGAAAGGAGAGGCAGGAGCTTGAGTTTAGCAGTAGTCTAGGCTACAAATTGAGACCTTGTCTCAAAACACATACACATTGATGTCATGAAACATTTTTTACTTTGGGTCATTATTTCTAAGGCTTGCTGGCAGCAGGTGTATTGTGATAGCACAATTTTCCAGGTAATTACAACTAAAAAGCCCCCAATGACCTTCTTTGGAGAAACATTTCAAAATATCTTAGAGAGAGGCTTAAGAGAATCAGAAGGCCATACGCACACAGGTACATATATACGTATTTATAAACCTGATAAATTATGAAGAGAAGGAGAAAATACTAGAAGAAGCTTGATTGGCTGGATCATACAACACATTGGTCCAGGAAAAAGGGGAGTTTTGCTAAGACAAAGGAAAAGGTGAACACACACACACACACACACACACACACACACACACACACACACGAATGAATAATTTGACAGGCATCAGATTTATCATCAGCAATCAAAAACTAGAAGCAACTCTCTTCAAATAGATGAGGAAAAACAAGTGAAAAATATGGACTATGACGCTGAAGAGATGGCTCAGCAGTTAAGTTGCTTGCCTACAAAACCTAAAGACCTGAGTTCAATTCTCCAGTGCCCATATAAAGCTAGATGCACAAAATGGTGTATGCATCTAGAGCTCTTTCGCAGTGGCTAGAGGCCCTGGTGCACCCATTCTTTCTCTCTGTCTCTGTGTGTCTGTCTCTTTCTGCTTGCAAATAAATAAATAAATAAATTATATATAGACTATTACATCAGGCTAAATACATTATAAAAAATAAGCAAAATAGATATAGGCCTCATCACTTATACACTTAGGTCAAAGAAAAGCTAAGGGATTATTGTAGACAGCTTCATGTTGCTAGGATGAACATCCAAACCAGGCACAGTTTAGAGGAGGAAGGATTTATTTCAAGCTTACAGAACCAGGGGGGGGGGGGAAGTTCCATCAAATTGAGGGACTATTTCCATACATCCAAGCAGAGAGAAACTATCATCAGCCAGAAAACACTAAAAGCAGCGGCAAGCACAAAGCCTGTGACAAACAGCAGGGGTGCCACCAGAGCTCAGACTGCTCTGTGTACCTTTGGGCTGGAAATCAAATCTTTCCCAAATACACCTTAATGCTAGACTTCAGGGCACTCAATGATACCTCCTCCAGCCAGACAGCTGGAAATTTAAGTTACAAGCTTTAGTCAAACACCTTAGTCTATGGGGGACATATGCTCAAATACCACAGGGATATTCAAGGAAAGAAAAATCAATTCAGAAAGGGCAGGAGCTGGAGACCAGAGGTAAGCTGAGTCAGAAGACAGCCAATGCTTGTACATCTACTCTCGTATACAGGATCCTGAGGAAAGCTTTTTCCTGAGGCCTTGTTATAACAGCTAAAGAAAAAACACTGCACCCAAGGTATGTAGTTCCATCCAACTAAATACAAAGCAGCTGCCAGAATTGGAAAAAGCTTGCCTTATAGCAGGTAGCGATTGACCTGCATCTGCACCTTTACCCCAAGTCACCATCATCACAGCATTGGAAAGTGGAAGAGATTTGTGTGGCTATGTGATGAACACAGCACACACAGAAAGCTCTCTTCTTCCTTCATTCTTGAGAGGAAGCCTGAGCCCCACATCTCTGGAGACTCTTCTCAAATCCCAACTTTTTACTCCATTATCTCTTCCCTTTTGATTGTTGGGCCTTTCGTTTCACTTTAATCTTGATAAACTCAACATCTGCTCTATTAAAGTACACATTTGATCAATTCCCAGGTTTACAATAAATTTTTTAAATTAGAAGTATCAACAAAATATCTGTTGTTGCCTTCAAAAAGTTGTATTTCCTTGCTTTGTCTATTGAAAAACACAAGAAGCAATAACAACCTGGTAGCAATGGGTGAACCCATCAGTCAAGGGTCTAAATTTAATTTTCTATTTCAAAGAACCAAAGTTCCTTGAAAAAATAGATAATCCTCATTTTCTGAAAAAGGAAATCAGCAAAATGAAACATATCATTTGAATGAGAAATTAAGAAACCTATCAAAACCTAATGGGTTCCAAAGGCCAATGTGGGAGCGCTTTCATGGGCCAAAAGCTGAGCTAATTTGAGTAAAAAAGAAAAACTAAATAAAAACATGTGACACTCCTGCATTTAGAGTAACATTAAAGATCTGTGCCATTGGGCTGGGGTGTGGCTCAGCTGGTAAAGCACTTACAATACACAGAGCCTGGGTCTGCTCCCCAGAACCACATAAACCAACGTGGTGATTCATGCTTATAATCTCAGTCCTGGAGAGGAAGACACAGGACCTGAAGTTCAAAGACAAACTTGATTTCACAAAGAATGGGAGACCAGCCTGGGATACATAAGAAGATTTCAAAAGGAAAAGTATGACATTGTAATGATCCTAAAAATCTGGAAACACCCTGGTCATCAGAACTTGTCGGCTCACAGCCTTACTATGAAAACATTTCAAAAACTCAAGGATTTACCTTTCCACATAAACCATCTTATAAATAACTTGAGAGAGAATGTTCTTTAAAATCCATAAGGAATTACAGACTTACAAAATCAATATCTGGAAACCCATGAAATAAATAATGGACATAGACAACAGTGTTCATAAAGATTAAAATTACTGGATGGATGAACTGAAAGAAGCTGAGACCACTCATTCATCTAAGCATCACTGAAAAGGGTGCATTGAAATATTATGAGTTAGTTTGTAACATGGTAGAAATGATAACTCACCCCTATGAAATCCTTATCTAAACAAGAACCATATGTGAACAGAACAAGCCTTAGAATGTATTACCGACTATAAGAACTATAGAGGATAGGCAAGCAAACTCGAGTTCCTTTATCAAAGGAGAACACTGACTAGAAACCAGAGTGAGAAATGAGCTGCTTTCTAGAACAAACCAAAGAAAGAAGTGGGGACTAAAGGAACAAAGATAACAAAATACAAGATGCATCTTGCTTGGATCTAGTTCAACCAGCCTTAAAAACATGCATGAGAGGCGGGTGGCTCCAGGTCTAGCCATGGACCAGAGTTGAACATACATTTTGTCTTCACCCAGCACTGGAAATAAAACAGACTTCTCACAGAGCACTTTTAAAACCTTAAATCTTCGTTCTCCTGGATTCTAATCATTTGTGGCCATGCAAATTATTTGAATGTCTTTCTTACATTTTATCAATTTCCTGTTCCCTTAAATCAAATTTCATAGGTTTAGAAGCCATTCACTAGGATGGAAGTGAGTTCCAGCTTAGTCATAATTTAGTCTTGCCCTCCTTCCCCACCTTGGGCTTGTTCTAGTTCTCAGTCTAGAATATCTGTGGAAGAACTGTCTTCCACACTCTTAAGGACTTTATAAGGAGTGACCTCATTATGTCCATACAAATTCCCTTGCCTTCCCAGGTTTTAGTTCCACCATTCGAATATATTCCTCACTCATGCTTCTTGGGGACGTTCACAAGGAAGCTGGGTAACTGGGTATTGGATTCAGCTTATTCAGGACCAGTAAGTCTGTCCCTCAACCCAATACCCTGAAGCCCATCTCCCAAGATCCCCCCCAAATGAGATCAGAATCCCTGAGCTTTCTCAATCTAAGGAGCACAGTGTGGGGAACCAGGCACTAGAAGGAGACTGTTTTGTTCTTTTCTCAATATCCAGTTATACTGGAGATTAAGTGAACAAGTAATAAGACTCCTATATTCGTTACCTTTCTTCATTTCTCTTGCTGAGACAGAATACCTGGCAAAAAAAATTATTTTAAGAGAGAAAGGGTTTATTTTAGCATACAGTTTCAGGTTACAGTCTCTAAAGGCAGGGAAAGCAAGATGACCAGGCTTGAAGAATCTGGTCACATTCAGTCCACAATGAGGAAGCAGAGAGCAATGAATTCTGGTACTCAGCCAGCTCTCTCCTTTTCTAGCCCATGGAATGATGCCTCCCACTGTTAAGGTGGGTATTTTCACCTCAGAGAACCAAATCATGGTAATCCCTCACAGGCACGCCCAGAGGTAGAGGTGGCCTAATCTACACAGATGATTCTTGGACCCATCATATGGCCATCCATATAAACCATCATGAATACAAAGAATGCAGAAGGTTGACCGAGACAGGAGAGGGCCAGGAGGATGGAGTGGAATCAGAGGTAATAGACTTCTCTGGTGCAATGACGCCACAGGACTGTTTTACCGCCTACATCAGGTGTTTTTTGTTTTTGTTTTTGTTTTGTTTCGTTTCTCTACTTGGGCAAATGCTAAATAAGAAACTGGCTACAAAATTTCCTAATATAAGTAATCACTTCATTGTCTCTAAATGCTGTTTTTATTTCATTTTGGAATTTCAGTGGTTTATTTTCTCACATATGTTTATGGCTGCCTTATAAACTCATATACTGCCTCTGGATACAAAGAGATTTTAACCAAGAGGCCAGAGGGGTGAACAGATAAGTGCATCCAATGTGATATAGATATCTAGCTCTTCCTCGGCACATGCCAATCTAGCTGGCTTTGTAGAAAGAACCTTGGACCAAGATGCTGCACTGCTCAGCGGTCCCTCATCCATCAAAATCATAGCCACTGTCCCCACCCCTAAGAATCATGCTCAGAAGCCTACCATCACTGAATGAACCCGACTTTGTGTTCAGATACAGGCTGCCAGCCCAGTTAGTCAGCTCCAGAAGATTCTCCTAGCTAATGCATGGCAATGCAAGGTATGATCTGCTTTAAGTCCTTGGTCTTTGCAACTTAGTATAATATAGTCAAGCATGGAAGTAATGATTACTATGGGGCAAGTTCTATGTGTTTTGTGTAGCATGTTGCTTCCGGTTTCCACTATTTGTAAAGTTCCTTAGTGTTCAGCTCAAACTGGACTGTTAGGATCTGAAAGAGTCAAAAATGATGTCAGGCAGTGCGTGGTAGTGCACGCCTTTAATCCCAGCACTTGGGAGGCAGAGGTAGGAGGATCGCTGTGAGTTCAAGGCCACCCTGAGACTACAGAGTGAATTCCAGGTCAGCCTGGACTAGAGTGAGACCCTACCTCGAAAAAAAAAATGATGTCAGGCTGGGGAGACAGCTCAGCGGTTAAAGATTACAGGGGTTTGCTCCAAGATCCTGCCTGCCCTAGTTCAATTCCTTAGATCCCACATAAACCTGGACGCAAAGTGTCACACTTGTCTGTGATTCCAATACATCTGCATGGAAGGTAGAGCCAGAAAAATCAAGGAGCTCACAGGCAAGCTATACTGGCAAAACACAGAGGTCCTATCTCAAAAATACTGTGAAAGTAGAGGACAAACATCCAAGGTTGTCCTGTGACCTTCAAACATGTACTGTGCTGTGTGTGCCCATACTCACACACAAATAACAAAAAAATTTAAAAAAAAGTCTAAGTAGATAGAAAAATTGAGAACACTGGTCGTGACTCCAGCTTAGATGGGTGAAACCTCAGTGATCCAACCTTCCTTACACTCGGCTAGAATGTGCACATCATGTGTCTGAGTTTTTCTATTTCCCCTGGTGGTATATGTTGAATACTCGGGAATGCATTCAAACTTTACCACAGAAAGGAAAGCAAGGGTCTCTCACTGCTGCCCACAGACTAATTAGCTGCAGCCACCCCCAAGTTCCACTGGGTTCATCTTTCCTTCTGTATATAAAGTTTGTTTCTATTTTCACACTCAGCACCTGAATTGTTTGCATTCAGCCTCACCTGAGCTGGAAGCAGATCCCTGGGAGATCAGAGGATTTGCAGAGAAAAAAGCAACAGACTGGGAAAGAAGTTGGATTTGGTTGTTTAAATACTGAGCTGATTATCTTATTACCCCAGTTTCCGGCCCACTGGCCTGTGGAATGAAGGCTCCTGGGTCTCCCTGGGTTCTCGCACACCTTCTGGGCTCCATGCTCCACCCCTTCAGCTGTTGATTTCATTTCTACTCCTGATTCAGTCTTTCTTTCATCTACTAAGACACATTCTTAGGTAACGAGAGCTCTTTTCATTGTATAACGTGTTACACTGTCTGCATTTATTTATTTGGAAACAACTAATGCATCAGTGAAGTTAAAGAAAAAGTCCTTTGATCACAAAGGATAAAACTTCCCTTTTACCAATCCATCTTTATCTACTGTACTTAATTATAGATTATTTACCCAGCTCTCCTCCCCTGGCAGCTACGGTGTCCTCAGCTAGTAAATGAGATAACATGCAAGGTGATTTGTCATTATTGTAGGTCATTAGTGCTTCAGTGTTAAAGCCAGTCCCTTCTGCAGTAGCATCTTCGCTGTAGTGTCCGTCATGAAGAACAAGAGTATTTAGTGTTGGTTAGGAGGGAAATAATCTGCTTTGCTTTATATCTACACCACAAGCACACATATGTTGACACACACAAACATACATACAAGACATCTTAGAGAAAAATGATAAGGGATAAACAAAACAAGAAAGGCATAGTTAAGACAGAAAAAGGTACTAAAGGGATTAATTTCTAATATAAGGGATTAGAACTTTAAACAAAATTAAAATCCTACATTGGTGTTTTACCAACTGTGGTGGTTTGAATGTGAATGGATGTCCCCCACAGATCAGGTGTTCCACTAAGCTTGTCAACTGGGTAGCTGGCCACCTGGCTGGAGGAGGTATCACTAGGGTCTCTCTTGAGTTCCCACCCAAAGGAGTGTTTCGGAGCAGATCTCAATTCCAGCCCAATGATATGCAGAGCAGCCTGAGCTCTGGGGATCCCACTTGTTGCTCTGGGTGTGTGCTGGCTGGTGGTGGTTTCTCTCTGCTTGCATACATGGACTTGAGCAGTAAGAAGTACCATTGATGGAACCTCCCCTGGATTCGTAAACTGAAATAAATCCCGTTCCTCCCATAAACTGAATTCAGGTCTTTTAATTCTGACCAGAATGGTTCATCAAGCTGTACTCACAGCACTGCGAGGCACCTCTTAGGACAAGGTTTCCAATCCGTCCATATTCCTCCTGCAGATCGCTTCCAAAAGCCCAAAGTCACAGAATCAGGGTTCTAGCAGCAACAGATGACCCCACATCCTGGTACCAAAACTGTTGCGGTTAACTTCCTAGTTGCTGGGCAGAAAGAACCCAAGCAAAAGCAGCTTATGGAGGAATGGTTTTATTAGGCTTACGAACTCAAGGGGAGACTCCATCCTGGCAGGGAAAACGATGGCATGAGCAGAGGGGTGGACATCACCTCTGCCACAGCACTGTAAACAGCAGCAGGAAGGTGTGCCAAATACTGGCAAGGGGAAGCTGGTTTATAATCCCCATAAGCCTGCCCCCAACAACACAGCTCCACCAAGGTTGTAAAATCCAAACTGCCATCAGTTGAGGATTGATCATTGAGAACACATTCATTTGTTTGTGGGGGACACCTGGATCAAACCATGACAGATACCTTTAAAAGTTTATTTATTGGCTGGGTCATGTGATGCACATGCCCTTGATCCCAGTACTTGGGAGGCAGAGGTAAGAGATTACTTTGAGTTCTAGGCCAACCTAGAACTACAGAGTAAGTGCCAGGTCAGCCTGGGCTGGAATGAGACCCTATCTCGAAGAAAAACAAATTTTAAAAAATGTGTTTATATGATTGAAAGTGAGAGACAGACAGAGAGAGACAGAGACAGAGAGACAGAGAGTTGTGGGCATACCAGAGACCCCTGCCATTGCAAAAGGAACTCTAGATGCATAAATCTATGTGCTATTTTATGCATTTTGTTTTATGTGAGCCCTTAGGCTTTGCAAGCAAGCACCTCTACCCACTTAGCTATCTCCCAAGCCCCAAATACTTTATATATATACATATATATTTTTTTTATTTAAAAAGAGGCCAAAAAGGGGCTGGCAATTCCACAGTACACCTGTAAAACTGAATGCACAAAGTGATGCATGCATCTGCAGCTCATTTGCACTAGCTGGAGGCCCTGGCACACTCTCTCTATCTCTCTTCTCTCTCTGCTTGCAAATAAATGTATTTTTTTAATTTAAAAATGCTTACTGGTTGTTGTGGTCAGTCACAGGCAGCTGGGATCAACCTCCAAATCATGGTAGGAAAGGATTTATTAAAGCTCCAGATCAAGGGGAAGTTCCATAGTGGTGAAAATAGCTGACACCCCGCCTCCTTTTCACCAACAGGTGGGAGGGGGAGGAAAGGAGGTAATGAAGGGCGCACAGATCCATGCAGGAGAGTGACTTCCTTCCTCTGTATATAGCCTTAGAGCAGGGTCTTGCAACCCTTCCCAAACTTGATGACTTCCTGAATCTCTGGAATTTCCTTCCTGTGCTGCCTTCCCAGGAAGGAATGTTTGTTTCTAGCTCCCCTGAGCCTCCTTGCATCCCGCCCCTTACTGAGAGGGCTGCCTTCCTGTAAACAACCTCAGAAACCCACCCAGAATTAGTAAACAGATCACGTTGACAACAAAATGGTACACCCATTCTCTATCCCTCCTCTCTCTGCCTGCAAATAAATAAATGAAATTTTAAAAAACTAAATGCTTCCTGGCGGATAGTCCTGATTTAGTCACTCAGTAACTCCAGAAATGTATACATGGCCTCCCTCCAGTTTACTGCTAAGAAAGTGTAACCTTGCTGCCTTGTAGAGGCTGTCCTTTCAGGAGGTCAAGGTGGTCATCCTTGAGCTGTTTCTCACCATGGTCAGGGTATTCCTCAAACATAAAATGTAGACGACAGACGTCAAACCCACACTCACAATATCTTTTCACCATTTGAAAAATTATGAAATTCTCAGAAACCAGTACCATATAATCTTTCTTAACAGATAATGAAGGGGTGGAATGTAGCTCAGTTGGAAAACTAGCACAAAGGAGACCACATATGTCAGACACGTGGACCCTTGTATGTGATTCCACTACTCCAGGAGAACGAGAAGCTCATCGTAGCTATACTTCAAGTTGGAGACCCACCTGGGCTACATGATACTCTGTCTCAAAATAGAAAGAACAAGTGAAGGACATAATGGAGCAAGAAGATGTCTGCTTTGGGTTGTAATTGAATGTATATTATCATTGAGAAGAAAAGACCTTGCTCAGGAAGCAAGCACAGCGTGAAGTGTGCAGAGCTCCCTCTACGGGTCTGGTGTTCCACCATCTTCACCATGTATGTGTACTTATGTATGTGCACATTTCTTTCAAAACCTCATCTGTTTTGGTTGTTTCCCTTGTGCCAGATTATTCGATGTCATTTACATAGTAAATGTCACCGTGTTAAAACCAAAATCTTATTCAAGATTGACAGTTTGAGCTTCTAGCTTTTCCACTCTCAGACGGAACTTTTGATTGACTCCAGGGGTTGAAGGAGAAGAGGAAGCCTCGAGGCTTCGATGTGCTTGGCACACTCTTCCCGCTGGGACCTGACCTTCGATTACCCTCAAAGTTTGTCAAAGAAAAGAAGCAGTTTATAATTGTAGGAGAATGAAAACGGGAAGGCTCTTTCCACACAGGCCAGTGAGGACCTGCATCTAAACTAGCTGATCAAGTCGCATAAATATTAATAACACTGTCTAAAGTGGAGTGTGCTTCCACTGGCCACGCCTCAGCCAGAGCTGCTTCTATGGCCCAGCTGCTAGTTGCTGTCTCTGTGATCCATTTATACATAATTGAAGTGTTTACTGTGAAATTACCTCCCTGTATGTGAAAGAGATCATTTGCAAGTGTCCATCAGATGGGGAATCCCAAATTATGGTTAGCTTGAATATGGAGCCAGGCATATTACCATAATGTGTGTGTGTATGTATGTGTACATCAGCTGTACATCAGCAGTCTCTTATAGGAGAGAGAGAAGAATGCTGTACCAATTGTTCCTTCATCTCTCTATGCAAGGGGTCTAGTTCAAAGCCCTGGTTTTAACCTGAAGCTCTTAGAATTCTTCTATCTGGAATAACTGGTAGAATAAAGGGAAAAAAAAGAAAAAAGAAAACTAAGGCAGGGAAAAGCAAAATGTCAGAGTGATAACATGGCCGTTACAGTGGCACAGAAGTGTGTTAGTGACCAGGAGGAGGGAAGTGGGGTATCATCATAAGATTTGCTCATACAATGTATCCAATTAAGGATAATAAAGATATCAAAAATGGCAAAAAAGAAAAATAGACTCATATGCATTCAAACATATTACTCTAAAAGATGCAAATAATTTAAAACTTCCTGAGACAGTAAGGAGTAGGAAATAGTTTTGTTAGCACCATTAGGTCAGATCCATTTCCTGGGTTTGGGAGAGAATCCCCTTGGAAACTTCTCCATCTACATGACACAATAGTTTAGACTGAATAATTTTTTTTCTTGAATGTAAAGATCACCTGCATGTCTGTGGTTGGCATGTGCTAAATCACGATGAAGTCTGTTCTAACTGCACAAATTAGAAGACATTCTCCTTATCTCTTCAGAACAGATTACATTAATTATGAAAGGATGTTCAATTCTGAATTTATAATCAAATAGTTCCTTAGAAACATTTTTTAAAGATGCCAATGGAACTAATTTGAAGAGGGGGATACAGAAGATTTTTTTAGTGGAGATTATATTTCAGTCTTTCTGAAATAAATCAAGTTTCAAACTAAGAAAAAATATTGCTTCAAAAATCACACTTTTTAACCACCAGCTATTTACTGACAGTCTTTCCAATTTAAAGTATTGTACCAAGCTCTGTGTGCTGGGGGGAAGTGGGAGTCAAAAATTTATAAAGCAGGGTCTTTGCTCTCAAAGAATTTTTAGCTCAGAGAGATGTTCCAGCAGAGAAAATCCATGTTCCTACATTGATTTTTGAATCATATCTAATTCAAGAGATTTCTACACAACTTTCCCCAACAAAGTCTATTGAATTCCTATTGAATCATAAGCATGGAAATACTATATAAAAATACTAATTACATATATATATATATATATATATATATATATATATATATATATATATATATCTGTACAGAGAAAAGCCATTAATGGCAAAGGCTAAACTCAACTCCAGCAACATTACACTGAGATTACATTTGATCAACTTGGAAAAATTATCTACAGTTCCTCAGAATAGCAAGAAATTCTAAGGATGAGATAGAGTTCAATTGTTCTGTTTAACCTTTAGAGCCTGAGCTGTCAAAGGAGAGCCTTCTAACCAGACTGGAACCTAAGATAAGGGAAAATGAGGCGAAACGCCAGGGCATAGTTCTGGGATATTCACAGGGCTTTATTACCTGGAGCTGTTGAAAGAGACTGATGCACAGACAGCTGCTGTAATTGAAGCGAGTATCATTTGTCTCATCAGCTCACGTACTTGCTCTCAGCTGCACTCCGTGACTGAGCTGAACATTGGTGCTTCTCAGCTGGACTGTTTAGCTGACTCATTTCTGGGTTTCTGCACGTCCCTGTGTCCCATAGACAACCACAGGCGTGGCACATCTGCTCTCATTTTCTTCAAATTCATTTTCCCTTGGGAAGATGAGATGCATTTTTGAAGACATAGAGTTGGATGTGGGAGTGTTATATACTCACAGGCAGCTGTTCCTTCTTAGATAAACATTACGTATTTCAAGGGTATTGGCAAGAGAAAAAGAAAGAGAGATATCAAGAAGAAGAGAGAGAGCTGAAAAATGCTAGGCAGAAATGGTTAAACAATTGAGGAAATACTTTTCAATTGGTTCTTTCGTTTATTTTTACCCACCAATCTTACAATGTCACATTAATATCCTCTGTAGGTGTTTTTTGTACAATGTCATATTCCTTTCACCTTCTTCTTGGAACTTGACCCTGAGATCCTCTAAAGATCTGGATCTTTAGATGCTCTAGAGGTCACGACTCATCACAGGAAGAGGATAGTAAGGCACTGCTTCTGGGCTGGTGGACATTCTGGTGGGCATTAGTGCACAGGAGCCAGATGTCCAATCCCTCCTTCTCCTGTCCAGTGGCTCAAACCATGCCATGTCTAAGAAAACATGAAACTATATTTGGGAATAAAAACATTGAAGAGATTCAATAACATCACCACTCTTGGACCCTTATGAGTCAGTCAGGGGAATGTCCACAGAGTCATGAAGGCAATCTGATATCACAGTGTAAAGCTAAATGCTGCTTGGTTGATGAGCATGGAGAAAGAATGACCATTCTCTCCTTGGAGAGCTAAGCAACCCAAATGTCACTGGATCACTCTCATGTAAAATGAATTTGTAATTTCCCTAAAAAGCTAATGTGTTAAAGGTTTTGTTCTCCAATATATCAATATTCAGAGGAGGGGCTTTGGAGAGTCACTGTATCATGAGAGTTCTAACTGTACTGATGGATTAATCCTCTAATGGGAAGTGAAGGACACTTAAGGAAGTAGAACAGAACCATTAAGCACGATGGCACATGACTGTAATCCCAGCACTCAGGGTTGGGAGGCAGGACGATCTGAAGTTCAAGATCATCCTCAGCTACATAGCAGAATTTTTAAAAGTGATTCATGTATATTTCCGTTATGCATGCAAAGAGCTAGGAAATCTATGATTACCCATAAACATTCAACTATAAAATTCACAGAAAAAATAAATCCCTAGAATTTAGCAAACTACTGACTTTGAAACTATTTTGCAAACATTAAACACTTCTATTTTATTAGTAGTATATAATATGTATATATAACTTATGATCATATCCCTAATTTACCTCTTCAAGTTGACCAGCTTTGTGTGTGTTACCTATAAGGAAATTGAGACAGAAGATAAAAACCAAATGGAGCTTAGACAAGGATACCTTTATTCAGCAAGGAGCAGAGAGTGGACAGACATATCTGAAGTTATGTTTTTTTTAAAAGCCCTCAGCAGGTTCTTTTTAAAGACTGTAGGTAAACTTTGCCTGGGTCTGGGCCTCTCTGTAAATATCCATTGAGGGACAAAAGGTGACCATATAAATGTGGATTGGGCTGGCTGCAGAGCTCTTTTCAAAAGGGACTTATCTGAGATAGGATCCTTCAGATATGTAAAACTTTCTCCCAGGTGCTTGAGGTTTTATCCTGGTTCCTGTGTGAAAACATTTTCTCATGCTCAGTCAGAGCCTCATCTTCCCTTCAATACCTTTTATCTTTGCAGAAATGGATAAAATTCTTAATTTTTCCTGTAAGTAAATAGCAATACTAGCCCTTATTACTATGAATACTAGTAACTATTGGTATTCTAACACTTAAGTATGTTATGTGTCTTAAATGAGATTATCAATATGTTATAAACACAAACTCATTAGAGATAAGTATTATTTTCATTTGCTGTATGTCATCAAAATATAGTCATATATTTAATTTCAAAACTCTTAATATTAAATCACCACTTGTTAAAGATAACTCAAGGTTCTCTTACATCAGCAAAGAGAAACTTGTATCTCTCCCTTTATATGTTTTCCATATTGATACTGATTTTCAAGCTACCACAAACTGACAGAATGAAGACCACAGAAAACAGATGCAAAAAGAGAGCAAGAAATAGAGACAAGTAAATGAGACAGGGTGAGCTGGGGTTAGAATTTAGATAATGCCCAGCAAAAATTCTAATTCACCCCCAAATTAAGGAATACCCAAGTTATTGTCTACAAAGTTAAAGAACTAAAATCATAAACAAGATAGTAAGGTGTAGTGGGAGACTTTATTATTTAAGGGAACATGGGGAGTCACAGAGTTCTCTAGCCACCAGTGTGGGGAAAACATGTGGAGTTTAACAGAACTTATGCTGTTCAACTAAACAAGCAGAAGAAGAAAAGATAACAGAAAGCTCCCATCATGAGAAGGAGAGGTTCATGAGGGAAAAAAATCTGGAGCCTAATGGCTGGGGTGGAGGAAACACCTTACCTTCCTAAGGCCAGAGATTCAGAGGTCCTTCTTGCTAGGTTGGCATGTGGGGGAGAGAGCAGATTAACTGTTCAGTCTTATTTCCTGCCCTAGGTGGGCAGGGCAACAGGTGGTTGGGTCATACCTGACCAATCAGTTTTAGCACCTAGGTTTTAGCTCTAGCTAGACACCTCCCACTCAAGGGGAGGGTGTCTCTGGAGCTGCCTGACCTGTCACGTAAATGGCCAGGTTATTGCAAAGGGAAGCAAGAGAAGACACAGAATTAGTTTTCCTTTTGCATATGGAAT
Organism: Zapus hudsonius; assembly: GCA_004024765.1. Lineage (NCBI taxonomy): Eukaryota > Metazoa > Chordata > Mammalia > Rodentia > Dipodidae > Zapus > Zapus hudsonius. Next base: position 74,690 of record PVHP010002515.1, read on the forward strand.
GTGTTTCCTAATAACTCACTGTAAGCTCAGATAAAGCATTTATGCAGAAGAACAAGAGCCACACCTTCTTTTTATCTATTGGTGTTATTAAAAACAGGTTAGTACAAATTTTCTCTGTAAATATCACCTATGTTCAGAGATGAAGCGGTGAGTGTCCTCACTCAAAGATCCTGGTGATAATAACAGTAAGAAAGGTAATGGCAAATGTCTTCACTTCAGCACTTCCACTGCTGGAGGAACTCAGAAAATCATGGCAGACTGGGATTTAGAAAAGGACAGCTCAAATCTACTAAACTATGAAAAAAGAAAATTGAATTTGCTTATTTGGAGTAAATTTATTCAGTTTAAATTTGCATTGAATAAGATAAATAGTAATGTTTGGGAGACAATACTGGCCAATCTGGGATTTCTCTAAATTGATGTGATGGTTAGGATTTGTTGTCAACTTGGATCTTTTTAATTATCTTGGGTGGGTCTCTGAGGATGTTTATAGGACGGCAGCCTCTCAGCAAGGGGCAGAAATGTAAAGAAGCTCAAAGAAGCTGGAAGTAAACATCCTTTCCCATGTGGGCCATGCAGGAAGGAAATCCCAGAGACTCAGGAAGCCAGTAAGTCTGGGGAAGGGTTGTAAGACCTCACCCTAAGATTATATAAAGGGGAAGAAATTCTCTCCTTGTCCCTCCTGTCTGTTTGCTATTGTGTGTGTGGTGTAGGTGATGGGTTTTTCTCTCTGCTCAGACCTGTTAAAGAGGGCCGGTCTCCTTCACTGTTACAGAACTTCCCCTCAATCTGTAGTTTCAATAAATACTTTCCTCCCCCAAATTGTGCCTGGTTGAAGATTCATCCCAGCAGCGTATGGCTGACTATGACAGTTGGTATAAAATAATTTACATAGTTTATGCTCCTAAAAGACAACCTAATAATGCCTCCAGTATACCCTGATAGGCTTTGGAAATATGTTTTGCTTTTTGTTTTTCATAATTTCTTTTGATGTGTGTGTGTGCTCAAATGCACATGTGTATAGAGACCAGAGGACAACTTAGATATTGTTCCTCAGGTATACCATCCATTTCTTTTGAGATAGGATCTCTCCCCAAGTAGGCTAGACCAGCTGGCAACAAGCCTGAGGCATCCACCTGTCATCAGGAGCACTGGGTTTACAAGAGTGAGCCAACACTCCTGGCATTTTCATGTGGGTTCTTTGGATCAAACTCAGGTCTTCATGCTTGCACAGCCCTGCCAGCCCTGTTTTTCATTATTTCTATGAGTAGCCATCTTTTGAATATTTTTAATTTTGAATAATTTTAAAATCAGAGCCATGATTTGAGATTGGGATTGGAACACAATTCATTTAAACCCAGACTGAGAAGCAGTAGAATTTGAAACAGCTTCATTTATGAAAAAGAAACAAGTTGTGGGGCCCAGATAATTTAAGAACAATAATTCTTTTTCAGTTACATCAAAGGCATTTTCAAACATCTAATTGCTCCAAGTTTGCCTGTTAAAAGAGTCATTATGGTCCGTGTGTGTGTGTGTGTGTGTGTGTGTGTGTGTGTGTGTGTGTTATGTGTAGGGGTGTGTGAACGTGCATATGTAGATGTGAATGCCCCATTCACACATGTGGAGGCCAGAGGAAAGGTCAGGCTTCCTCTGTCACTCACCCACGTGAGACAGATTTTCGTTGAAACCAGAGTAGCCAGTTTCCTTCAAACTGGCTGACCAGCAAGCAAGGACCAGGACTGGAGGTATAGCTTAGCCCTGCCCTACTGATTACAAGGGTGCTGAGGAATTGCACTTAACCGGGCTCAGGCCCTCATGCTTGTATGACAAACAGTTCTACCCACCAAGCCATCTTCCCAGCCCATTATCACACGTTTTCACCTCTCCCTGACAGGAAGAGCCCATGCTCTTCGTAATGGACTATGTCATCCCTGATCTGGTTCTCAGCCATCTGAAGACAGCTTCGTTGCTAGTACATCCCTTTCTTCCTAGTGGCTCCGGGGACTTCAGGAACAGTCTGTGCAACCAGGAAGGTGCCAGATGCAGCAGGCTGTGTTCATGGCATTTCATTTACTATCATTTACTGTTTCCCCAGATTTAGATTGAGAATAAAAGTGTAGAAACCTCCATTTTTAAAAATATTTTTATTTATTCATTTTTAAGCAGAGAGAGAGAGAGAGAGAGAGAGAGAGAGAGAGAGAGAGAGAGAGAGAGAGAGAGAGCCAGGTCTGGCTTATGTGGGGAATTGAACCTGGGGCCTGAGGCACTGGAGGCAATTGCCTTAACCACTAAGCCATCTCTCCAGCCCGATACCTCCATTTTTAAAGCTCAATATTTTATTTCATTTCTTTTACTCAAATCATTTTATGTTAACTTAATTTTCTTATATTTACCATGAAGATGAGACAAAGAATTTCAGCTCTGTCCCATTGCTGATATTAAATATATTTAAACTTAAGTTTTCTCAAAGGACATAAAGCATACATAGAAAAGAAATTGCATTAAGAGACAAGCATGCTAAAATCTCAGCACTTGAGAGGCAGAGGAAGGAAAATCTCTAGATCAAGGCCAGCCTAGGCTACATGAGACAGTCTCAAAAAGAAAAGAGAGAGGTAGGTGCATGAAGCCTCACACCTGTAGTCCCAGCATTTGGAAGGCTGAGGAAGGAGGATCACCTTGAGTTCAAGGCCAGCTTGGGATTCAAAGTGAGTTTCAATGTCAGCTTTGGCTAGAGTGAGACTCTGCCTCAGAAATAAATAAATAAGAGGACAGAAAAGAGAAGAAAAGAAAGAAAAAGAGGAGGAGGAAGAGGAGGAAGCAATGAAGAAGGAATCCAGGAAGAAAGAAAAAGAAAAAAATTGAAAGTTAAAGAGAAAAGAAATTACATTAAGGAATATAGACAAAAAGAAACTCAATTTGGACATTAGAATTAGAACCAGATATTTAAAAAGCTCTTACACCCTGTAATCTTGCTATAATCTTCAAGTAAATGTTCATGTCAAGCCCTGACCTCAGTGTGAAAAAAGAAGAGCAGAATTTCTAATTCAGTGGACACTGTGATTAATGAAATTATTGAATTTGATTTACGAAATCTCAAGTTATTAGCATGTCTTGGTAGTGCATATCTATGTTCTAAACAATTAGGAGGTAAAAGCATGAAGGTCAGGAATTCAGGTCATTCTCTGCCACATAACAAGTTCAAGGTCAGCATGGGCTATGTGAAAACATGTCTCAGAAAACAAAAATTAACAATAAAAAAGGAAATCTCATTTTATTCTTTTGTGGTTTTATATAGGTGCATTTATTATTTTAACTAATGTCTGTCTTTGTCTTAAACACAAAGTTCCAGGCCACCTTGATAGATTTCACACAATCTACATTAAATGTTGTGCTAACTCTGCAAAATGAATTTATGGAAACACAGAAGCTACTCTACGGCTTTATTAAGTCCCATTCCTCTTTCTGTATAATGAAAATAAGCTTGTGATGCAGGATTTGGGGGTTCAGGAAGAGTCTCCCAAGTTTATGAACCCCAAGCTTGAGTCTTGTCCTATTTTTAACAAAGAATTGATAAAAATGGACTCAAGAAAGATAAATTATGAATTACTGAGTTTAATTTAGGGGGAAATCACAAATTTTGAGTTTATTTAAGGGAAATTGGGATTTAGGAAAAAGCCTATAGAGCAGAGTCATAGCAAATGGAAAGTAGAGAATAAGCATTCATATGGAAAACACAGCATGAGGAAAAAAGGGTTTATTTGGGAGAAAAAGGGGTGCTTGTAACAGGGGAGCTGGGGATTAGAATTTAGAGTATCCAGCTACTTCCAATGCACCCCAGAATTTAACGAGTTCCCAAATATTTATCTATAAAGTTAAAGAATGAAAATTATAGACCACCAGAGGATAAGGTATAGTGGGAGACTTTATTTAAAAGAGAATGGGAATTTATAGAGATCTCCAGCCACCAGTGTGGGGAGAACAGGTGGGAGAGGCTTTAGCAATATCTGTGCTGCTCAGCCAAACAAGCAGAAGAAGGAAAGAAATCTATTGGGGGACATCCATTCAAACTATCACCCAGGCTTACCAAAAGCCTGGAGGTTCAGAGGTCTGTGCAGCTGGCCAAGAGAAGAGCGAGCAATTTGCCTTCTCCTCAAGGGTAAGATTTTTGTCTTCCAGTTGTGGTGAGCCAGAGAGATAGCTGATTGGCCTGGGCTCAGGCTGGCTCAGGAAGTTAATTCTGACCAACAAGTCACAGGACTAGGTTTGAGTAAAGGAGAGCTTCCATTCCATCCTTAGGGAGGGACTCAGGTGAAAGCCAGTTAGGCAGAGAGGTAAGGAGAGACTGCAAACCTAAGTCCAAGGGCATTGCTGATCTTTACTTTTTGGGCCCCAGTCACCCTTAACTGTCACATGTCCCTAACTGAAAATGCCTAAAAGAAGCTAGCTTTCTCCCAAGTCTCTAACATTTGGAGAGAATGAACCTCCACATGGAAATCTTGGGCCTGGCATGGAAGGAAGTGGGGGGGGGAGAAGGTCACAAACGTCTTCTCATCTATGCTCCACAGTCACTGACTGGCCCAGCTTCACATGGTCTTTGTGAGCGTCTGTTGCTTTATTATTGCAAAAGACATGAAAGAAATGGTTTTCACATCCCTCCTGACTATGACTTTTTTTAAGGCTTCTGGGAAATAAAAAGCTATACAGGCTCATCATTAGACTGTTTTGAAATAAGTTGTTAAGACAAAGACAGATATTAGTTAAAAGCAACAAGGACAGATTTTATTTCCAAAGAAGAGAATCAGTATATCCTGAGCTCAAGTTCCTCAAAGCAGGACTGGGAGGATTATTTTTTGTTGTTTTGTTCTGTTTTGGTTTTTGAGGTAGGGTCTCACTCTAGCCCAGGCTGATGTGGAATTCACTGTGTGGTTTCAAAGAGGCCTGGAACTCACTTGGTGATTCTCCTACCTCAGTTTCCCTAGTGCTGGGATTAAAGGTGTGTGCTACCATGCCCATCTGGGAGCACTCTCAAATACTGGACTGTGCTAATGGTTTTACTGCATAGGAGGAAGAGGAGGAGTGGCCCCAAGTTTAGGCCATCTGGGTTTACTAACCTGTATTTGTGTTGAGGAGAAAGGAAGCTGGTGTGAGATTCTTACCCCAACCCTCCTACAGGATGTCAGAAACAACAATGACAGTAATCCCTGCAGTTCTGCATTTCATAATGGACCTTTCTGAGGACAGTTTTGGATGGTAGAATTTTCACATCTCAAAAGGCACATAAAAGGTTGACAATTGTTAGCTTTTTCAAGAGAGCTGTTTAAGGATGGGTGGATGGAGTCATCTTAGAGATGGAGAGAGCTAAGAGCTTGCTTGAGAAGAGCCTTTCTCAGGAGTGGAGCTTTAGGGAGTCTTACCTAGCTCATTAGATAGGAGCAGCCTTAAAGATTGTTGACCATGGACCCTGCCCTCAAAGCAGCAGGGGTTTGACAAAATTGCCAGGAAGATTGAAAAATTATTATCTAGCAGGCGGCTTTTCCACTAAAGAACAAAGCAAAACCATTGTCACCTCTCTTTACAGTCATCCAATGAGACCTGTCAATCACCTGGAAAGGAAAAGACCCAAGAACCTTTGTGTTCTAGAAACTTTAAGAAAGGGTACAAAGCCTACCTCAAAATGTAAGCTGCCTGAATGGTCACTTTGGACATGGCCTGTCCCCAAGGGTGACAGTGTCTGTTATTCGGTATTGCACTCCGCCTGCCTTCTACAGTGTGCTCCATGTTTCTGTTTTTGCACCTAGGCTTGAACCCTAGCTAGAGACACCTCCCACTCAAGGGAAGGGGGTCTATGGAACTTGCCTGAAGGAGTGAACTGTGGGATTTTGGCCTGATAAAATAAGACCTCAAGTCCTAATTACTACAAGTTGGGTATATGTTTTAACTATTAACAAAGTTCAAAAGCACTGTCTCAGAAATTCATAGGTTTGCCTCAGGGAAAGGAATAAGGATAATCTCAAAGTTCATACACACTAGCCTGAATTCATTCAATGCATGGCCAAGGGATCCCTGGGAAACTACAGTACTTTCTACCGCAGCATAAAGTCAAAACTTTGGTTGGTACAAAAAGAATCAATTTATGTAACAATTTATGTCTGCAATATTGGACTTTAAAAAAGGAAAAAAAGAGGGCTGGAGAGATGGCTCAGGGGTTAAGGAGCTTGCTTGCAATTCTAAAAACCCAGGTTCAGTTCCTCAGTCCTCACATAGAGCCAGATGTACAAAGTGGCACATACATCTGGAGTTCGTTTGCAGTGGCTCTGTGACGGGCAGACCTCTGCAGATGCAGCCTTCCCCTTGAGTGGGAGGTATCTAATTAGAGCTACAACCTAGGTGCTAAAACTGATTGGTTAAATATGAACCAATCAGCTCTCTCTCTCTCTCTCTGACTCACCTGGGAAGAACTTAAATTCTCTTCCCTAGAGGAAGCCATTCCTCTCTCTCTCTTCCCCCACATGGCAATGGAGTAAAGAGACTGCTGATTCAAGCCTCAGTAAGGTAAGGCCTACCCCTACCCCTACCCCAGCTAATGGCTGGGGTGGGGAGCAGGCTCCAGACTTTTTTTCCCTCATGAATCTCTCTTTCTCATGATGAGAGCTCACTGTTTTCTTTTCTGTTCATGCTTATTTAGCTAAATAATATAAGTTCTGTTAAACTCTCTAACACGTGTTATCCCCACACTGGTGGCTGGAGAACTCTATAACTCCCTATGTTTCCTTAAATAATAAAGTTTCCCACTATACCTTACTATTTTGTTGTCTATGATTTTAATTCTTTAACTTTATAGACAAGAGCTTGGATATTCTTTGAACTTGGGGTGCATTGAGGTTTTTACTGGGAGTTATCTTAATTCTAACCCTTCCCCACACCCCGTATCTTAATCGGTATCAGCTCAAGACTCTGGTGTGCCCATTCTCTCTCTCTGTCTCCCTCTACATGCAAATAAATAAATAAATAATATTTTTTAAAAATAATGTTGTTACAACATACTGTAGCCAATGACTCCATCTAGTTTCTAGTAGCCCCATATTAAGGCATGCAAATATCTATATTAATATTTGCATTTTTCTTAAATGCCTAGCAACTGGATGTTCAGTCAATCATAACACTATTAACCCTCCAAAACATGAGTTACGTATGACACTCTGGAACCATAACAGAGAAGGGCAAGCCGTCTGATTTGTTCTGTTCAAAAACATAATGGTCAGTGACAGTAGGAAATGCCCTCCACTCCTGCCTGGAGCACCCTGAGTTCTTTCAAGGCCTCCACTCAAGTGGAGCCTGGACTTGGCTTGGCTGAAATAAATAAATAAATAATAAAGATAAAATAAAAAGGATTAGTATGAAGCTGAGTTGTAATTTCTTAAGAAAAGGTTTTCCCTAGGTGCAGTAATACATGCTTATCATCCCAGAACTAAGGATCTAAGAAAAGATGGAAAATTACTAAAGCAGAGTTGCTGTTTGAGGTCCTTAAACATGGGAAAGTCTTAAACAAGATGAGAGGAAACAGAGTGTATCTACTACCATTCCCCTGTTCATGATTTATTGCAGGTGATTTACATTTGCCTAGAAACCATTATAAACCTCTGCTTAAACCTCCATTTGCTAGAAGCTGCTGGATTCTTGTGTTTTAACTCTTTCGATTAGATTTGCATGCTTCTTGTCATGTACACATCTCTGTAACTGAGTTATTAAACCCCACCATCTAGAACTTGGGGCCAATGCCTTTTCTCTGTGACCTGAGCTTGGGTCTATTAGTGTGATTAAACTCCACTCTCCTCTAAACTGGCATGGCTTTGTCTCTCATTGGTACCCAGTGTTTCCTCTTCAGGGAGATTGAGAGAGAAGGATCCAGAGGCCAAAGTTATTTTTCACTACATAGTAAGGTAGAGGCCAACCTGGGCTGCATAAGATAGAGGGAGAGGGGAAGAGGGGGAGAGAGAGAGTCATGCTTCAGTATACCTTAAAAATATATTTAAAGAGAGAGAGAGAGAGAGAGAGAGAGAGAGAGAGAGAGAGAGAGAGAGACTGAGAAGATTAGTATTGCCCCAAGATATAGCTAAAGGCTTCTCCAAAAAGGTTAACAGTTGAGTCTCTCAACAACCATATTGTGCTTTTGGTGATTCTGAAATTGCCATTGTTTAAAGGGTTTCTAAAAAGTTTTATATTTTCTTTAGTGAATAAAATTATTGGGTGATTTCTGAGCAGAGGTAGACAGGATTATGGCCTGATAAAATAAAACCTCAAGTCATAAGGGTTGAAGGAATCCTTACTACAAGTTGGGTATATGTTTTAACTATTAACAAAGTTCAAAACCACTGTCTCAGAAATTCATAGGTTTGCCTTAGAGAAAGGAGTAAGGATAATTCAAAGATCAAACACACTTAGGCCTTAAGCATGAGTTATTGTTATTTTAACAATGTTTGCAATAGAGATTTGAAATATCTATATTAAAGAGGAATATTCCTTCTATGAAAGCGTTCTCCACAGCAAAATTTAGTTGTGGGCTAGAGAGACGGCTAAGTGGTGAAAAGCACTTACTGTGCAAGCAGAAGGATTTGGTCCCTTGGACCCACAACATCAGCTGAGTGTAACTGTAGCAGGGGAGCTGGGGATTAGAATTGAAATAATACCCAGAAAAATTCCAATGCACCTCAGACTTAAGGAGTACCCAAATTCTTGCCTATAAAGTTAAAGAATTAAAATTATAGACCACCAGAGGATAAGGTATAGTGGGAGACTTTATTTAAAAGAGAATGGGAAGTTACAGAGTTCTCCAGCCACCAGTGTGGAGAGAACATCTAAGAGATGGTTTAACAATATCCATGTTGTTTAGCCAAACAAGCAGAAGAAGGAAGGATAACAGAGGGCTCCCATCAGAGGAAAAAGATTCATGAGCCCTCCTCCTTACCCCACCCATTAGGCCGGGGTGAGGGAAGGCCTTACCTTCCTAAGGGGTGCAGAATTGAAAAAAAAATCACCAGAAAAGTACATATATGTTTAAGAAAAAACATCAAACAAGAATAGCCACTGTCATCCTGCAGGAGGCATGGCAAAGCTCCTCCTGGGGAGGGGTTAAGGAGGAGCTGGTAACATTGGGTGGGGTCTCTCTCCTAAATTCCCATATAAACAAGTGTGTTTGTAAACCTGGTATAGTGGGGAGCAGAGACCCAGCAATCCCAAGTACACAAGAAAATGTCGAGCTCTGGGATCAGTAAGAGACCCTGGCTCAAACAAGAGAGATGGAACAGGACCTGATGTTCCTCTCCTGTCACTGCAGGTGCACACGCGGTGCCCCATGGGCATGTACACATGCATGCACACATACCAAACACACATTGCACACCAACACATATGGGGAATTTTGTGTTAAAACTCTTCACTCTTAGACAAACTTAAAGCAGCTAGAGTGATCCTTTTCTTCCATGTCCCTAAACATGTCTTAACTGTCACCTCACCACTACCTTTTATAAAATGAGGAATTCCTAAGCAAAAGACCCTGATTTCTTTGTAAAGTCTTATTGGCTTTCATGAAATCCTTAAAAGTGGGTATTTGTCGAAGCAAAAGAAAATATTAAAGGTGCTCAGTCCATTCAAAGAGCAGGTTGATATTTTTCATGCAATAATGTTAACGTGTGGACCTTCTACAGAGCTACCATAATTAAGCCTGTTGGCGTTCACATTTTAAGCCTAGTCATAAAAAGTCCCTCTGAGCAATAATGTGCCATTTCAGGACTCAAACCAATAGTTTCCACTGTTTAGGAACAATATTTGAGAAAGTGTTCGCAGGGTGTCAAGTTCTAAAAAGGTAAAACATTTAGCAGCATTTTTTGTTATTTCACCCTAGAGGCTGGGCTGCTCTCTGAAAACTAATTTCAATCTAATGTTTGGTGTTTATAAATAGGACAGACACCTAGCCCAAGAACTGCATTCAAGCTGACAGTTGAATTCAAGGTACAAAACTGGCAAGCGTTATGCATGGTATATCCAGTTCTGTAGCTAAAGAATTTGGGAAGGCAATTAAGAAAAAAGACAAAATTAGAAATGAAAGTGAGTATTTAGAATAGAAATTGAATCACAAGTTCAAGAGTTTGAACGGCTGAGGAGTCTACAATGTAAAATTCAGACAGGTCCCTGGGGACCCTAAGACACCTAGCTGTTCACTGGTTTTCTTATGTACTTTCACAGTGTGTTCTTTGAATACCAATTTATATAACAAAGAATTTGGAATATTGTGCATCGTGGGGAGAATTTAGCTGATCTTTACCATCAGGTTGGAAACCGTTTTTAATAAAAGGCTCAGCGGGAACTGTAGGATTTAAAGATGTTCTGTCACAGCTATTGACTATTCTCTCTCTCTTGAGCAGACAAAACCAGCAATGACCATGAATGAGCTGGATTGCATTCCGTAAAACTGATTTATGGTCTGTGGATTTAAAATTTGATGTAATTTTCACATATCATGTAGTATTTGCTTCTCAAAAATTATTAAAAGTGTGAAGACCATTGTAAGTTTATGGGTCAAACAAAAGCATGAATTGTGGCTTGTTGATTTTTGTTCTCTTCAAGTTATAGTAACTTGTTCTTTAATAATTACTCTCAACTTCGTTAATTGTTAATAATATGTATATATTTTGAGATAGATTTATTTATTTGTGAGTGAGAGATTATGGGCATGACAGGGTCCAGCTGCATGTTCCACTTTGTGCCTCTGGCTTTATGTGGGTTCTGGGGAACTGAACCCCAGCGGCCAGGCTTTGCAAGCAAGTGCCTTTAACAACTGAGCAACTTTCCCAGCTCCAATATAATATATATATTTTATGATAACAGATTTGAAAAAAATTCTTTTACATTTGAACATCAAGATGTCTTCTTTTTCTTGTGTGATTAATTTGTGTTTTTCAACGTAATGATATTTATTATTCAGTTTTATTTGTACCTTCAATGTAAAGTTGTAAGATCAATTTGATTATATTTCTTAATTCTTAATATTTTGCATTGAATAACCAAGAAGTTTTACTATTTATTTTACTCACATAGTTTAATCCAGTTATCTATTTACTACCTTGATTTCAAATTCATCAATTCCCTCCTATGCTCTCAAACATTTTGGGCTGTAAGTATACATTCAGTGTTGGAATAATTCATGTTGAGTGTTTTGCTTATCTTGGTCCCTGTGCTTTGGATGGTTATGTTTTTTGTTCTAAAATTGGTGTCTGTCTTTTAATAAGTATAATGACAAAATCAGGGATGCTTCACTGGTGTCTAACTGGAGTCTTATTTCTCTTGTTTCCTGAAGCATTCCATCGCATTATTCAAGGCACTTGTCACCTTTGTGTCAGGACAGAGGATTTGTCCCAGGGGACCTCAGGAAGCCATCTCCCGGCTGGCCAGGAGAGTTGGTGTTCACCTAATCATACAGAGAAGTACCTGAGCTTTCAGAAGCATGCCTCCATTAAATGTAACATGTGTGCTCTTAACTCAGGTTTGCCTCAGCCAGGCGGTAAGCATTGCTGCTGGAGGTCCTCCCAACATGAGGCAAAGATGTGGAAAGAGGGAAGGAAGGAAGGAGCCTGGAAGGAGGGAGAACTTTCCACTGTCCATAAGTTACACTAAGTCTTTGGTGACATTATCCAGCCTTGAAAGACATTTGGCCTCTTAAGTTTGCCTGGGTTAGCCTCCTGGCAAATTGTCCCCTGGAATTGTGACAGTTTCAGGCAAGCTCCAAAGACCTCCTTCCCTTGAGTGGGAGGAGTCTAGCTAGAGTTCAAACCTAGGCACTAAAACTGATTGTTCAGGTATGAACCAACCATCTGTCTCTCTGCTCAACTGGGGCAGGAATTACTCACTGAACAGATAATTCTGTCTCTTCTTCCCACATGTCATCCAAGGAGGACTTCTAAATTTCCAGGCCTTAGAAAAGGTAAGGCCTTCCCTTCACTCCGACTGGGGTGAGAGGGGCTCAAGATCTCCCCACATGAGCCTTTTTCCTCTGATGGGAGCCCTTTGTTATCTTTCCTTTTTCTGTTTGGCTGAACAGCATAGATTTTGTTAAACCCTCTCCCATGTGTTCTCCCCACACTGGTGGCTGGAGAACTCTGTAACTTCCCATTCTCCTTTAAATAAAGTTTCCCAATAGACCTTATCCTCTGGTTGTCTATGACTTTAATTCTTTAACTTTAAAGACAAGGATTCGGGTACATTGGAACTTTGCAGGGTGTTATCTAAGCGCTAATCCCCAGCCCAGCCACTGACATCCTCTGAAGTCCTCTGGATAATCTGGGGCCCCAGAGAGACCACCTGCAGAAACCCCCACATTCTTCTGGCCATTCTCTACAAATAGCCAGAGCAGAGCATTAACCGTGTCCTCCAGAAGACGCAAATGAGAATGTGTGGGACTCACAAAGTATATGTATCTTTAATATAGAGAGTTCAATTATTTAAAAAAAAACAAATTAGTAATGTGTCTCCTGAGAATTTTTGAAAATATGATTTGTGTGCTCTGGACATTTCACTCAACAAAGCTTAGTAAAGAATTTTATATAACAATATAACTATAGATCCTAATTTAATTATGTGATCGCACATACTCATTTATTCTAAGAACTATAATGAATACACAGCAACTAAGTGGAATAACAAACTGACAGGTTAAAGATGTAAAGGAAAACAAGAACTCATAAAGTCTGTAGCAGAGAATCTGTCTCACCTAAGATCATCACAGTAAACCTGTCTCTTTGTTAGCAGCCGACCACACTTTCCAGAGCTTCAGGAGGGAGGAATTGATGAACCTTACAAGTTTCCATATCTTCATTGCATCTCACACAACCTTCACACTCCTGACAATTTCCATAAAATTACCTTTGTGTAAATAGAGTCATTTGAGGGTTAATGAACCTGTAGTTCTTCCCTCTCTTGTCCTTTCTTCCTGTGTTCCTTTTAGCCTTTGGCTCCTCTGAATATGTTTCTAGTCTTAAACCCACAAGCTTTTGTTCTGTCTATTGTTTTCCTAATATAAACCTAATAGCTTTTATTCAGTATTGAGATTATCCATGTAAAGGATAATTAACTCGGAGAAATTACTACTATTAAAAAAAAGATACTATAGCAAATTGTACAGGTACCCTGAAGTTTATTTTCCAACCTATTAAGCTAAATACTATATTGCATTTTAAAATACATTGCTACAGTTCTGCCTGGTTTTGGGGGTGGGAAGCAAACTAAATGCAAGATATGAGATAAATACAAACAAAACCAAAGAATCAAACATAATGGAAATATTCATATTACCCAAAAATCACTTCACTATATTCTTCAATTTTTGGTTCTTCTGGGTTACAAACTTTTTTTTTTAAATTGTAACTAATCTATGGCATGTAAAATATCTTTTGAATTTTGAATTTCAATGTTTTCACAGTGTCTTTATGTTAATGAAACATCATTTTATCAGGGTACATATGTTCCTTGAAGCAATGGTGTCAGTATTAGGTGTCTGACTTCATTAAGAAACACAAAGAAAGATATTTTTATAATTTTACTTCCCATTATCCTATCTTTCATAGTTATGTTAACTCACTAATTTCATGTGTAATTCTATTGTCTATAATAACAGACACCTTACAAGTACAGTACAGCTGTAGGGAATATGTTTGAAGAAAATGTTTAATTAGGCAATAGTGTGAATTTTGACATCTTCATGGTTCACAGAATGCTTTCTTGCTGACACATAACTTTAACAATTTGATGAACAGACAATCTTATTTTTTCCAATATTATAAACAGTACAACAGGGTCACAATGTGATGAGAAACCTAGTTTTAAAAATTTATTTATATTTAATAACTCTTATTGCAGTTGGCTTCATGTTGCTGGCACAAAGCACCCAACCAAACACAGCTTATGGGAGAAAAGGGTTTATTTTGGGTTATTAGAAGCACCAAGATGTCAGGAGAAAGCATGGCATGCATAGGAACTGGGCATCACCTCCTGGCCAACAGCAGGTGGACAATATCAATAAGAGAGGAAGCCAAATACTGGCAAGGGTGCTGGCTAGAACCCCATAGCCCTGCCCCAGCAATACACTTCCTCCAGCAAGGCTCCATTCCCCAAATTGCCATCAGCGTGAGAGTATGTGGAACACCTGATCCAAACCACCACCACTAGCATCTTGCACAACAAGCTACAATTAACTAG
>PVHP010002516.1:0-61666 GCA_004024765.1 Zapus hudsonius
CTTATAAACACTTGTGTGCACAGGTGGTGTACAACGTGGGGCTCTGCATCTGCTTGTTCGATATCACCAAGCTGGAAGATGCCTACGTGTTCCCAGGGGACGGCGCATCACACACCAAAGGTGGGTGTCTTTTGTTCCTGGGGCGCTTTGTTTCTTGGGGTTCATTTTATTTTATTTTTATTTTTTGGGGGTGGGTGGGTTTTCAAGGTAGGCTCTCACTGTAGCCCAGGCTGACCTGGCATTCACTCTATAGGCCCAGGTTGGCCTCAAACTCACAGTGATCCTCCTACCTCTGCCTCCTGAGTGCTGGGATTAAAGGCGTGTGGCACCACACCGGGGCTAGTTGTTTATTATTATTATTATTTTCTTTTTTGGTTTTTCTAGGTAGGGTCTCGCTCTTGCCCAGGCTGATCTGGAATTCACTACGCAGTCTCAGGGTGGCCTCAAACTCACAGAGATCCTTATACCTGTGCCTCCCTAGTGCTGGGATTAAAGGCCTGCGCCACCATGGCCAGTTTATTGTATTTATTTTATTTTATTTTATTTTGGTTTTTCAAGGTAGGGTCTCACTCTAGTTCAGTCCTACCTGGAATTCACTCTGTAGTCTCAGGGTGGCCTCGAACTCACGGCAATCCTCCTACCTCTGCCTCCCAAGTACTGGGATTAAAGGCGTGCGCCACCACGCCTGGCTTATTTTTTGTTTTGTTTTCATTTTTTTCCCCCCTTTGTGTATTGTTGCTGAGGGGGGTTATTTTGGTTTTTTTAAGGTAGGGTTTTGCTCTAGCCCAGGCTGTAGCTTTAAAAAAAATATTTATTTACTTAAAAGCAGAGAGAGATAAAGGGCATCTCAGGGCCTCTGGCCACTGCAAATGAACTCCGGACGCATGCGCCACTTTGTGCATCTGGCTTTATGTGGGTACTAGGAAATCGAACCTGGGTTGTTAGGTTTTGCAAGCAAGTGCCTTAACCACTGAGAGAAATCTCTCCAGTCCTATTTTAATTTTTTCTTTTGAAAGAGGCAGGTAGTGGGGATGGATGCACCAGGTCCCTCTGGCACTGCAAAAGAATTCCAGGAGCATGTGCCACTTAGTGCATCTGGCTTTATGTGGATATTGGGGAATTCATAGGGCCCTGTCAGGCTTTGCAAGCAAGTGCTTTTAACTACTGAGTCATTTCTCCAGCTTGGAGCTTGGAATTCTGCAGGGGACACCAACCACAGGCCTGCCTGGAGCATCAGCAGTGCTGGTATAGGGTTTGGGAGATCCGGGTCTCTGTCCTGACTGTGCCAGGAATTGATTTGGTAAACATGGACATGCTTGCCTCCTCTTTGGGCCTCAGTTTCCCCATCTGTGAGACACTGGAAGTGGACAGATGGTTCTGCTCTTCACCCAGCCCTCAGGTTCACGAGGTTCACTGCCTCGTGGGAGGGAAAGCCTAGATAGGGAGTGACCCAGTGACAGTGAGGTGGGCATTACTGGATTGGAGTGTAGCGGGAGCCCAGAGGGGCAGTAGCACATGAGGCATGGTGGTGCGCCTTTGATCCCAGCACTGGGAGACTGAGGCAGGAGGATCGCTGTGGGTTTGAGGCAGCCTGGGACTCCATAGTGAACTACATAGCCTGGCGAGAGTGAGACCCTGCCTTGAAAAAAAACCCTCTACAACAACTGCTCCTCTCAACTCCTCTGGGTTCAAATCCAAGCCCTGCCAAGCTTAGCTTCAGTGTGTCCTAGAAGGATATGCGACCTCTCTGTGCCTCTGGTTCTCATCTGTGAAATGACTGCAGTCTCTTCAGGACTGTCTTTAGGAGTAGAGTTAAGAGGAGTAAAGCTCTTAGGACAGGTCTCCCTTCCAGTGTGGACTGTTTCTGTCGATTCTGGGGGTCACTTGGGTGGTGGCCAGGGCTGGATGCTGGTCCGGGGTTCCATGTGGTCTCGTGGGTCATTGGTCCACATCAGGCTGGGAGCTCAGTGCATTTCTTCAGCCTTGCAGGTGCCGTTGGCCAAGGCAGGGTCAAGGGGTGTCTGAGACTTCTTTCATTGCAAGTTTCATTGCAAGCTAATGCCTCTGGTGATGCCAGAATGATGGGCAAGCCTGGAAGAAGGAAGGAGAGCCTAGGGCATCTTCCTGGGAAGGTGAAGGGTATTCCATCCCACCCACTCCAAGCCTTCAAAAGCAGCTATGGAGAGGGCCTTTGGAGTGGTGCAGAGCCTGGCAGAGTCATCAGGTGTCCGTGTGAGGCCATCGCTTGGACCCTGGTGGGCTGAGCGGGGAGGAGGCAGAGTGCTGGGACAAGGTCTGTCAGTTCAGAGGCCCTCTCCATGGCCACACAGCCCAGTAACGCTGTGAGACAGCTGGCTTCCGGAGACTTAACAAGTTCACATGGGTGTTGTGCTCTGCACAGTCCTGGGAAACAGGCTGTCTTTGTGTGGACTAATGTTTTCATGAGCGGAAAACTAAGCTAGGAGAAGCATGCCAAGCTGCACCCCGGCTCTGCGCTTGGACGAGGGCAGGGCCTCTGTTCTCCAAGAAGGATGGTGAGCAGTCTGGCTCTGCACTTGGACGGGAGCCTGGTTGTCCAGGAGATGAGTGGTAATCAGTACCTGAACCTTGGGAAAAACAGAAGCAAGCCAACCTTGCGGAAATGCTGCCTTAGTGGGTCGTTTTTGCCTCTTGATGTCGGATCTCCACTGTTGGCTTTTATTATCCTACGCCCTGCCCACCCTTGGGGGTGCATGGATCTACGTGGCTTGGGTTCTGGCTCTGGCCCCCTGGATGAGAGTGGGCAGTCTCTCACCTGTTTCCTCTTTGCATGGTTAGTTCCCACTTGCAGCTGGGGAGCACCGAGCAGGTTGAGTTAGTCTGTGGTGGGAGCAGTCGCTGCTTTGAGGCTGACTCCAGGCTCCCCAGGTCTGTGGCACAGCCAGTGCTGAGTGAGGGGTGAGTGACCTAGCTGTTCTAGTTGATTCTGGAGGTTAGCAGGAGGCTCAGCTGTCTTCAAGATGTTTGTCTCTCCGCATGGGGTGGCAGGGAGTTGAGCGTCGTGGGCCCTGCCATCCTGAGGGCATGCTGGCCGACTAGACCACTGAAGTGGCCCCGGTGGTAGTCTGCATCTTTAGAGCCAGGAAATGTAGGGTTCAGCCTGTTATCCTTTCTGGGGAAGGGCTCGAGGCTCCCAGTGTGACTTGTGCGTGGTGGAAGCATGTCACCTGACACAGGCAGTGAATGCAGGGAGCAGCTTCATGTCTGTAAGAAGGGGCAGCAGTGACCAGGTGACCAGTGCACTTGTTTACAAAGCATGCCACCCGGGGTTTGAGTCCCCGGTATCTAAGTAAGTCAGGCCCTGGCTTGTCATTTATTTCTTTCTTTTCCAGAGTGATCAGCTGGGTCTGCTGGGGAGCACCTAGTACAGGGCCTCAGAAACCTAGAGACAGTTTTTTCACTTGCCCTTCACCCCAACAATCTCAGGCATTTTTAGCATTCCTTTCCGGGTCAGAGGTATGCCTGGGGCAAACTTTGCCATGGAGCAGGCAGTGGGAACTTCTTTCCAACCCTGGTTCTCTCTGCCAGTTGCTTCTGCCCTTTTTAGAATTTAAAGGAGAGCCTGAAGGGAGGTTGGAATGACTTTGGAGTCACTGGTGACCTAGAATCTCAGGTGTGACTGAGATAGATTTGGAAGTCAGCCCTCAGTTCTAGGGCAGCAGTGGGGACCAAGCTGTGACCTTGCAGGGCTGAGGGAGGGTCCTTCTGGCTCAGCTGGTGGGTCTGGGCCTCAGCAAGGACCACTAGGTCAGTGTGGTGACAGTCATGGGACACTGGTGAGCATGTGTAGCCCCAGCCCTGGTGGGCCTGCTGGTCACTAGTGTGCCTGCCCTTCTTTCCAGTCCACTTCCGCTATGTGGTGTTCCACCCGTTCCTGGATGAGATACTGATTGGACAGATCAAGGGCTGCAGCCCAGAGGGGGTTCACGGTAAGGCCACGCTGGGAGCACGCTGGGCATGCAGTGTGTGCCATCCCTAGGGGCTTAGGTGTCCAGGGGACTCAGAGAAGCTGCCCGGCATCAGGAGAGGGAGGGGCTGCCCCTCAGTGTCCAGCCCCAGACCACATCTTCACCTTGTTTTCTTTAGTCTCTCTAGGGTTCTTTGATGACATCCTTATTCCCCCAGAGTCGCTGCAGCAGCCTGCCAAGTTGTATCCTTTCACGGTTCAAGCCGGCCCCACAGGGTTTCAAGCTTCTCCCTGTGGAGGTTGCCACCTCTGTGGTGGCCCTGGGGTCCTGTGATCAGATGCTCTTGGCCTCTGCCTGCCCCCGCCTGCTGGCCACACTGACTGACCAGGGTGTATGTGGTTGGCAGGCTGGGTAATGAAGTTGGGCATCACACTTGCTGGGGCTGTGGGCCTCATTGCAGTCCCGATCACTGTGCTTGGGCTGGTGGTCCTTGCAGAAGTCATTTCAAAGACCCTTCCCCCTGGATGTTCACTGCCTGGCCACCTCCCCACTTTGCTGGGTGGGGCTGGATCCAGATGACCTTTCCTGAGCCCCTGGTCCAGCTCTCACCTTGCAGCACTAGGGTTTTCTGTCTGGCTGTCACCAATTTGAGACTTACCACATAGGAACCATGTCATGTGATGGCTTCACTATGTGCCCAGGCACAGAGGCAGAGCAGCCATAGGGGGCTGTGTGGCTCTTGGGGTGGGTTTTGGGGTGGTCCTTGGGGAGGGGCCTGCCCTGCCTGGCTAGACAACTCCACTGCCCAGGCCTGTGCAGGACAAGGGTCTGGGTCTGCTTGAGACTGTCATTTAACAGTATATGTGGCCAGTATATACAGGCAAGTGGCTTACAAACCGAGTTTGCTCTCTTGAGAACTGAACTAGTCCTTAAGCAGCTTGCCCATCATGATGACTTTAAGGCTTAGATGAGGTGTAGGGCAACCTAGGAACTATCTGTGGTGCTCCATAGTTCTCATTCTGGCACAAACTGGCTCCTCTCTGGAGCCAAAATGGTCTTAACTTGGGTTGGTTTATCCTGGTTGGTACCTGGGAGGACCATCCATGACTACCTCATCCCCATACCCTCCCACGGCTCGATTGAGGCCTTGACCCTGGCTCCCAGTGATGAAACGGAGCAGGTTTGGGTGTGGGAGTATGAGACCGAGGAAGGAGCGCATGACCTGTACATGGACACTGGGGAGGACATCCGCTTCCGAGTGGTGGATGAGAGCTTTGTGGACACGTCCCCCACGGGGCCCAGCTCAGCTGAAGCCACCTCTTCCAGTGAGGAGCTGCCAAAGAAGGAGGCACCATACACACTTGTGGTTAGTTCCTGGGTGATGTGGCTGGAGCCACTGGGTGGTAGGCACCCCAGGGGGGGGCAGTGGGGGGGCGCTGCTTTGTTGAGCTTCCCCTCCTAGAACTTCCTCTCTAGGTCAGGGTGCAGATCTCTGGTTTTTGCCTGTCACTTCTTGGAGAGCCTGCTTTTGTAAGATGGGGCCTTCCCATGTGCTAGGATTAAAGGTGTAAATCACCTTTTATAGTTCACATGGGTCTTGTTTTCTAGAGAGATAGAAATGCATGTGTCACCTTGTGCCTCTGGCCTTATGTGGGTACTGGGATGTTGAACCCAGGCAGTTAGGCTTTGCAAGCAAGTGCCTTTAATCACTGGGAAACCCTCAGTCCCCTCCGATGGGTCTCTTGAACAAACAAGCCAAGGATGGGCTTAGGGAGAGATGAATCTGATACTACATAGCCCCAGGGAAGAGGCTCTCAGGCTGTTCTCTGCATGCTTGGTCCAGAGGGCAGGTTCATGGTGAGGGAGGAGAACTGCACAGTGAGCCTTGGGCCACTGAACCAGCACTTTCCCAAGTGCCCCAGCAGAGGTGGAACAGAAGTGTTGCTGTGGCTCCGTCTTCCCAAAGCCCGCTGGGGCTGCAGGGTGCCGAGCAGGTAGGACCCCTTTCCCTCTGCCCAGGACCTCAGGTCCTGTTCTCTCTCCCCTTGGCAGGGATCCATCAGTGAGCCAGGCCTGGGTCTTCTCTCCTGGTGGACCAGCAACTAGCCCTGAGGCTCAGCAGAGATTCTACTCATGCATTCCAGCCCTGGGATGGTGGAGCACTGAGGACAGCCACGCAGATGCTGAGAGGCCGCCTTCCAGAGGCTGGATAGGGCCAGGAATGATACCTGCTTGTCCCCTTTCCCCAGCCCTGGACCTGCTCCTTCTAAAGCTCCCCCTAAAGTCTTGTTCCAGTGGAGTTTTTTCTTGAACTAGCTGTGTAGCTGAGGATGATCTTGAACTTCTGGTCTTCCTCCCTTCATCTCTTAAACCTTGGGATTAGCCATGTCACCACACCCAGATTTATTTTTGAGAGAGCTACATTTATTTAGCCAAGGCTTGCCTCTAATTCACTATGTAGCTGAGGATGACACTAAATTCCTGATCTTGTCTCTACCTTCCAAGGATGGGATTACAGGCATGCACCACCACACATGGCTATTTTTCCCCCTTCAGTGTTGAGGATGGAATCCAGGACCTCTTTTATGCTAGCCAAGAGCTCTACTACTGAGCTCGCTAGACCCTAGCTCCATCCTTCCCGTAGAGGTAAAGATCAACAGAGACCTTTACCACACAATGGTAAATATCAGCAGGGAAGAAGGACCCTCCCCTCAAGAGCCATGATCTAAGGTCATTTGCCAAAACTGGAGGAAAAAAGTCCTACCTCACTTCAAGCTACATTTGGAAATGACTTCTCAGGTCCACAGAATGGTAGATTGAGAGATACATGCTACCTCTGACTAGGCTCTGGGTTCCCTGGGCTTGGTGGCTCAGATCACCTGGGGTAGTTTTTGGGGAGGGGAGGGAGCAGCACCCCCCAAAAAAAAGCTGAGGAGAGGCAGCCCCATCTAGAAGGTAGGCTTTGCATCTTCTCCAGGAAGCCTGAACACCGCTGCCACTGATTTCAGTTCTGTCCACGTACACCCTGACCAGGCAGGTCACGTAGCAGTGCAGTCCTGCCCTCACAGGCACCCACAGAGCTTCCTGTTCTGGTGGGGTGGGTAGTGTCAGCTCACGCTGCCCAGTTGCCTGTTCCTTGCCTGTGCTCACATCCTAGCTGTGACTGGGCAGCTTCATTTGTAAGGTGGGAGCTATCCTCCCAAGTGGTTAGCCTCTATCCCACAGCTGGGCAGGGCTGCCCTGTCTAAGCAAGTGGATTAGGGGCAGGCTTACATTTTTGCTGCAGGGCCCAGATTTAATCAGAGCACTTGGGGCTTAAACTTTCTGAGGCTGGAACCAATGCCACCATACCCCCTCTGCCATGGCCCAGATACACTGCAGTAAGAAAGCCACATCTTGGGCTGGAGAGATGGCTCAGCAGTTAAGGCATTGCCTGCAAAGCAGAAGGACCCAAGTTCAATTTCCTAGTACCCGCACAAACCCAGATGCACAAGGTGGCACATGTGTCTGGAGTTCCTTTGCAGTGGCTGGGGGCCTTGGAGCACCCATTCTCTCTTGGTCTGCCTCTTTTTCTTTCATTCTCTCTCAAATGAGTAAAATAAAGAAATAAACAGGGCTGGAGATGGCTCAGAGGTTAAGGCACTTGCCTCCAGTGCCTAAGGCCCTGGGTTCAATTCCCAGGACCCACATATGCCAGACCCACAAGGTAGTGGCCCTGGTGTGCTCTCTCTCTCTGCTTGAAAATGAATAAATAAAATATTTAAAAGAAATAAACAGAAGAAAAACTTTCTGAAGCAAGTTGGTAACAAATGAGACACCAGCCACAGGAACAGTTAATGAATTTGGATTATTGCAAGAACAAAAGGTTCTCTGAAATCCTTCAGCCATTGGTGAAATGATCAGGCAGAATAAAAACTTCCTCAGAGGGGAGTGTTGTCATCAAAAATAAATACAGTTGCATGGGACTGCTCAGAGAATGACCCAAATGAGAAGGGAGGCAGGGGCTGGAAAATGGTTCTTAGAAGCCCCCCACAGTGGATCATTCAGTGGGCTGAGGATGGGGACAGGAAGCAAAGTCTGGTCAGGCCATCTTGGAGCAGGAGGCCACACTGGATGGAGGGTCCAGCTCTGGACACATGGAACTGCACTTGGGAGTGGCACCCAGCAGGGCCAGGGTGGGGCCTGGAGCTGCCTTACTGCTGCAGCTCCTTCATCCTGTTCAGAGCGCTGCCAGCACGGAACCACTCAATCTGAGTCTCGTTGAAGGTGTGGTTCAGGAGGATGGTCTCCTGGGTTCCGTTGGGGTGTTTGATGATGCACGTCAGGGGCTGCAAGGGGAAGAGGGAAACATGGTGTGGGTGTGAAGTGAAGGATACTCCCAGGAGCACAGCCTTGGGGCTTTGTAGGCTAGGCTTGAGGCTGGGTGACCCCAGCAGGGGACTCCTGAGGCTCAATGCGAGGCATAAGGGAGGAGCTAGTGGGCCCAGTGCCCGAGTGGCTCCTCAGCACTGGGAAAACACTGCTGTACTGGACATGGATTCAGGGGAGTTGCCAAACTGTCCCACCCTCCACCCCACAGCCAGAAGGGCCCCTGACCTTGCCAGGAGCAAAGTCCTTCAGGCCCTGAATGGTCAGCTTGTCCACAGGGTGGATCTTGTTGTAGTCCGAAGGATCGGCGAAGGTGAGGGGCAATAGGCCCTGTTTCTTCAGGTTGGTTTCTGGAAGACAGGCACATGCAGTCAAGCAGGGTGCTGCCTCAACCCCTGGATGGTCTTTCTCTAAGGCCAGGCAGGACCCTGGGAAGACCCCTGGTCATGGTGCTGGGGACAAACAGGAAGTGACAGTAGGTCCCAATCCTAGTGACCCTTTCCCTAGAGGCACCCCCAAAGCAGGCATGCATTATGGTCACTGGAGGGATGGGTGACCCAGAGCCTTGAGAGGGGAGGCAGCAGCTGGGCATGGGCTCTAGCTCACCATGGATCCTGGCAAAGCTTTTGGTGATGATGGCCCGGCCCCCAAGGTGGCGAGGCTCCAGGGCTGCATGTTCCCGGCTTGAGCCTTCACCATAATTCTCATCTCCGATCACCACCCACCTGATGCCGTGTTTCTGTCAAGCAAATGGGCAAGTCATGTGGCAGAGACCACTGCCCCAACTGGCCTAGTGCTGGGTGTGCTGAGCTCAGCCTAGGAGTCAAAGGCTAGAGAGACTTTTACTTGCTGCCCTAAGGCAGCTGAACCAAGAAGAGAGGACAGTTAGCTTGGATACTTGGCCCTGCCTTCCTGTTTGCAGTGGGCAGTGTAGAGTGGGTGGGGACCCCAGTTCCAAGGGGCCATCCAACTACAGTCAATGATACAGGATTTGGAGGGGAAGTAGTGGGATGGTGTGTCCCCCAAAACACATGCACTACCACAGATTCAGCCACCAGGGGGTGCCAGGTGCCCTCCCCTCATCCAAGGATAGCTCAGCCTTGGTCTGGCAGGTTTCCCCAAAGCAGAAAATCAAGTAGGTTTTGGCCCCTCTGCTCCTTTAGCTTTGTCCTAAGACTGTCTCCCTGGTCCCTGGTGCAGGCCTGGCCTTAGACCCTCATTTCTTAAAAGGCCTTGTGTGTGGGCCTTCTCTGAGCTTTAATTTCCAGCTAGCTTCAAGAAGCAACTCTTCTTGGCTGAGGGCAATCTTCTCACCGACTCCTGGGCAGGACCTCCCATCTGTCTACTGGGAATGGCCTGGCAGTTCTTCTGGACATGGCTGGCCCCTGTCATTCCCCCACCTCCAAGTCCTCCCAGAGCCTGCACTCTGCTCCTGGCCTACCTTGTAGTAGCGGGCAGTATCTGGGACAGGGCCAAACTCCTGGGTGACAGCATTGCGCACAGAGTTGGCCTTGCCATTTTCAATGTTGATGGCGCCGATGAGCAGGTTATTGGAGATGTTGTCTAGGTGCCCACGGAACTTAAGCCAGGGACCAGCAGCAGAGATGTGGTCGGTGGTACACTTTCCTTTGACCTTGGGTGGGTGAGCAGAGTGTGCTGGGTAAAGGAAGCATAGTCTGCAGCCCCAGTGCTGCACTCCCTCCTGGGACAAGTCACTCAAAGGGGTGGCACTCCAAGCTAAGGCCCTCAACGAAACTGCCCAAGGAGGAAGATCAGCCTGATTCCATGCCAGGCACAGAGAGGCCTGAAGTTATGTCTGATTCTTGACCATGTCATAGGCATGAGTTTGAAGTCCCTGGACATGCCAGGGCTGGCTTCTGCTCAGCTCCCAAATACAGGCCCAGTAATGCCCCAAACAGGGGCAATAGGAATCAGTGGCTCAGAGTGTTTGCCTGCCGTCCGAGCCTGACAGCAGCTGGCCAGATCCAGCTTGGCCTGGTCAGGGCCACAAGAAGGGAATGTCGTCCTTGCATTGCAGCCAGCCTCCCTCCATCTTGATTTGTACCCTGCTCCCCCAATGCTTAGGGATGAGGTGGCCACTGACCTTGATGAGAATCTGCATGTCCTCCAGGTCTTTGCCATCCCACTTGTCAAATGGCTCCAAGAGCTGCAGGCGCTGGCTGGTGGGGCTTACATCTACCCGCTGCCCGCTGCTGTCCTTGGGTGGGTGCTGATAGGTGTCCTGCCCTGGGTCAAAGCCCTGCAGGAGATATGGGGACATGTTGGGCAAGCTTCCCCATGTCCCAGATTACACTCTTACCTGCCCGAGGGAGACCAGGCAGGGCGTCTGTGCCACATGGAGTGGCAGCATCTGCTCACCGACTTGGGAAGCTCATCTGCATCTGGAGCCTCCAGCTTGAACTTCTTGCCATCCTTGCCTGTCAGGAAGTCAGTTTCTGGATTGAATTTAAGAGTTCCTGCAATGGCCAAGGCTGTGACAATCTGAAATAAGTCCAGTTTGCTGGTTAGCACCAGTTGGCATACTTGACCACCCCCACAAAGAGAACAAACCCAGGAAATTTCCATGTTGTCCCCAGTCCTCCCTTCTCTGATGCCAGCACTGCAAGACTGGCTTTGGGACCTTTGGGCCTGCAGAGGACTCGGGAACCCAAGGGCTATCTCGCTTCTCCACTGCTGTCAGGAATCTCTGCTCCCCTGGGCAGGTGAGCACTGCTACAGAAACTCTTCCTGTCCTCTGCAGGTGCTCTGGGCACACAATACTGCACGGTGGTGATGCAAAGTACAAGAGCGCTGTCACTCAGCCGTGTAGAACTCAAGAGAGACTGGTCACGTACCACTGCTCAGTGCCTATAGTAACTCAAGGCCAAGCTTTTACTGAATGCAGGAACTAGAGATGGGTGCCACGGCACATGCCTGTGGTCTCAGTTACTCAGGAGACCCCCGGCAGGAGAATCATTTAAGCCTAAGAGAAGGAAGGGAAGGAAACAAGGAAGGGGAGGAGGAACTTGGCTCTAGCAAGACTCTTGGAGTGCAGGGAAATTATGAGCTGATCAAGGTAATGTCGCTAGCTGGAAGGACGACTCCTGACCACTAACTGCTAAACACTGCAACAGTCGAGACCAAGGCAAGAATCATCAAGAACGTAAAGCTTGAGGACTAGGAAGGCCCATGGCTCTTGGGCTTCCACTTGGATAACTCTCATTAACAGTAATCCCCCCCCCCCCCAAGGTAGAGTCTCACTGTAGCCCAGGCTGACCTGGAATTCACTATGTAGCCTCAGGTTGGCCTTGAACTCTCAGTGATCCTCCCACCTCTGCCCAAGTACTGGGATTAAAGCTGTGTGTGACCACGCCTGGCTGTAGTAATCATTTTTTTTTTTTTTGGTTTTTCGAGGTAGGGTCTCATTCTAGTCCAGGCTGACCTGGAATTCACTCTGTAGTCTCAGGGTGGCCTTGAACTCACGTTGATCCTCCTACCTCTGCCTCCCTAGTGCTGGGATTAAAGGCGTGCGCCACCACGCCCGGCTAGTCATCATTTTTTTATCTTTAATACATTTTAGCATTTTTTGTGATGGCAACCCTTGGCAGCTCTCATATCCCCAGTTTCCTCCTCTGACTCAGAAGGAGCAAAGCTCCCAAAACAGTCCCAGGCTAGTGCTCGGCCAGGGAGTCTCACCTCTGGGGATGTGACAAAGGCATGGGTCTCAGGGTTTGCATCATTCCGGCCTGTGAAGTTCCTGTTGTAAGAGGTGACGATTGTATTCTTCTCCCCCTTCTTGATGTCTTTTCTGTCAGATCACAGGGACAGGATTAAGGTTATGTGACCTGTCCTGAGGCCAGGTTTCAGCCTGTTGTCACTCAAGGTTCTGTAGGTCTTTTCCTTTCTTTCTAGACCAACTGCCCAGCCATGCCTAGCAAGGCTAGAAGAATCCTTGGGCTTAGTCTTCTCCATCCTAATAGGATCCTCAACTTCTGGAGTCCTATGCCCCAGTTCCCCAGGGCTAATAGACCAGATATACTACTCACCTGTCCCACTGGCCAATACAAGGGCCACAGGCATTGGCCAAGACGACGCCACCCACATCCCTTAGGATCTGTGCCTACAGGGGACAAAAGACGACAGAACGGTTAGGGGCAGGCTCATGGCGCATGGGAAGGAGCACAGCACCAGCATGGAGGATGAACTGTCCTAGCCCAATGGGTGGTGGCTTGTCCCTTCCTGAAGCACAGTCAGCAGTGGGGTAGGAAGCCAGAGGCCAGGGCAGGACACTTACATAGCCATCACGCTCAATGGTGGCACGGATCTGCTCAGAACCTGGTGTGATGGTGAACTGGGACTTGCACTTGAGTCCATGGGCCAGTGCTTGCTTGGCCACAGCTGCTGACCGCCCCATGTCCTCATAGCTCGAATTGGTGCAGCTGCCAATCAGACCTGGTACATTGTGCAGAGTAGGGCCAGTGGTCAGAAGGACATGACCCCAAACCATCCTGACCTGGTACGATGAGTTAACAACTGGGTTGGAAGCAGCCTAAGTATCCAATAATAAAGGACAAGCTACTCACGACCCAGTCATTCGAGAGAAGACTGCAGTCACTTACCATGACACTGAAACGGGGGTTAGTGGCATAGTCCAGTTTTACACCAATCTCATGCACACGTGTACCCTAGAGGTCCCCTGCTCTCTCAGACAGGGTCTCATGTAGAGCTTGAACTTGTTATATAGCTGAAGATGACCTTGGGGGCTGGAGAGATGGTTCAACAGTTTGCCTGGAAGGCCTGATGACCTGGGTTCAACTCCACAGTGCCCACATAAAGCCAGATGCACAAAGTGGTATATGCACCTGTAGCTCATTCTCTCCCTTTCCTCTTTTTCTGCTTGCAAACAAAATATTTTAAAAAATAAGGATGCCTTGAATTTCTGCTCCTTCTGCTTCCACCTCTCAAGTGCTGGGATCACAGATGTATGCCACCTGGTTCATGAGTGCTTGAGATCAAACCCTACTGAATGAGTCTTGAAGACAGGTATTCTAACAATTGAGCTACATTACCAGCCCAACAAGAGATCTTATTGAAAAGTTTATTAAAAATGTGAGCAAAAATAGAATAATAACTGTCTCATCAATGTAACATCACTAAATATCCCAATAATTCTATAGAGAACTCTTATCAAATATTAACTTATCTCTATGACTTCTGACTTTACCCAAGCCCTTGGTTCCCAGTACCACTGCACTCTGTGTCTGAGTCAGGCAGGACTGGGGACAGAGAGGAGGGGGATGAGATACAGGCACGGAAAGCTTGGTTTAGAGCGTAGACAATGGCACACTGCAGTCAGTAGATCTGCATATGGAAGTGGGTAAAATAAAGCAGCATGCCTGGTATGATCTGTGTTTGTAAAACAAGTACATTCACCTATATGTGTATGTTCATGTGTAGAGCAACACAGTGGAGCTCTCAAAAAGCATGTTCACAGTGTTTTAAATGTTTCTTGTGAATATTCATTAAAATAAGCCTGTATTCCTTTCATACCACATCAAAGTAATAGGCCCATTCAGAAAGTGCCTACTTTAGGAAGCACCACATGCTAGGCATAGGTCACTGTCCACAGCCTTGGGCAGCAATATTGGCCCAAACACCCACTAATCTATCCAGGTGGAAGGCACTCACCCACTCGGATATCCAGAGGCCAACCTTCCTTCTCTGCCACAGCACCCACTTCTGACACAGGGTGAGCCAAGTCAGGGGTGAAGGGCCCATTGATGTGTGGCTTCAGCTGAAATACAAAAGGCAAGGAGCGGGGGACAGGCAGAAACAAGTCTTGGCATGAGGACGGCCTCAGTTCATGGCCTTCCCCAGGCCTCAACAGAGGAAAGCTGGTTCCTGTTTTCAAAGCTCAGACCTTGTCCCAGGAAACAGGTGGGCAGCTGATCCCACACAGCACCTGGAGTGCACTGACCCTACCAAGACGGCCTCTTTCCCACTCTGCACAAAAGAGCCAAAGGGTAGAAGTGATATCCCTTGCTCAAGGA
Organism: Zapus hudsonius; assembly: GCA_004024765.1. NCBI lineage: Eukaryota > Metazoa > Chordata > Mammalia > Rodentia > Dipodidae > Zapus > Zapus hudsonius. The sequence goes on from PVHP010002516.1 coordinate 14,366, forward strand.
CACACAGAGGTACAGAAGGAAGCTGGGCTGTCTGCCTCAAAAGTACACTGCTGTTGGAAGGACTAAGTTTAGTGCTGCAGGCTGGAGTCCCAGCTATTCAGAAAGCAGAGGCAGGAGTATTGCAAGTTCAAGGACTGCCAGAGCTACAAAGTGAGTTCAGACTATAGCTTTACTTGTAGGAGGACTTATTAATGAATGTGAAGTTTATAGCAAAGTGTCTGGCACATAACACAATCAATCCAAGTGACTGTTATTACATGAATGAACCCATTTTTCACAAGCATCTTAGGTTTTGCAAAAGGTGAAGTGAGACCCAGAAAGGGATCACAGAACTTCAGCAGCTGGGCCACATGGCCTCATGCAGACTTGCTTCTGTTGCTGTAACTCTTCAAATGCCTGTTCTGGCCTGCAGGCCTCAGGGTTCCAACTGCAGCCTTACCCTCTGAACTCTGCTAACAGAGCAAGCCCTATGCCAAGGGCTAAATAAGGCTTCACTGAAGCTGGGGAGGGGGACAATGGCACGAAAGGATACTTAGGCAGGACTTGCTCTCCCTATGCCTGCATCATCTCCCTCCTCTCCATCCCTATTCAGGCAGCAGAACACAGTGACAATGGGAACCAGGGGCCATAAGCCCTGCTGGCTGTGCAGGCAGGACCTTCCCCCAGCCTCCAAGCCCAGGAAAGCAGGGTCCCCACCCTCAACTATCCTCTGAACCCCCTTCTCCCCTCCCTCCCATCCTTCCTTCCTCACCTCATTGAGGTTAATCTCAATCAGCTGGTCATATTGGCAGCCAGGATCAGGCACCAAGTGATCCTTGAATTCTTCCGATAGATTGGCAATGTCTGGAATGAACAAGGGAGGGCGAGCGATGAAGCACGCAGGAGGCAGACACAGGCCTAAGGTTTTGTCTATCCATCCAAGTCACAGTGACCTTGTGTCTGCCAGACACCAGGCTCCAGGCACTGACTAAGCACACAGAGGAATGAGGAAACAGTACAGGACACTGTCCCTGCTCCATCGTGGGAAGGGACTGTTAAGGAACTGAGAATGATGATACCACATACACTCACTAAGGCTTCCTGGGGATGAAGAGCAGATTTTCAGTAAAGGGCTGTTTGAGACAGGATTTTGCTATGTATTATTTCAGGTTGGCCTGGAACTCACAAGAATCCCAAGTACTGAAATTACAGACATACACTAGAACAGTCGAATTCTGAAAAAGTCACTGGATGAATGGATGGAAGGGCACCCTAGGTAGGAGTCCAGGGGGCTCACAGCTCCCCAGGGACGCTAGCTTCTGATTTTTATCCACTTCCACACTCTCTTCCCTTTCCAGGTACCTTATTTCCTCCTCATGAGCTTTCAAGATACCAACTAGAGCTCAGGGAAGTTGCTATGAAAGACTGGGAAGGTAGTTCTTTAATGTTTTTCTCTGTCAATGTAGTAGTGTCATTTTGAGAGTTTCCTGTAGGGGGCACAAGTGACTAGGCTAAAAAGAATCAGAATTCACCACCCTCCCCTGAAACTGAAAAGCCTACCTTGAGGCAGGGACACCAGAGAGCACCAGACACCATACTCAGACATAGCCACACATACCTAGTTTGTGCTTCTGACCAGCTCTATGCCCACAACAATCCACTCCCACCAGCTCACCTTCTCGGCCTGTCTTGCTCAGGTATGTCTTCATCCTGTGGTTGTACGGGAACACCGATGTTGTGGCCCCAATCTCTGCACCCATGTTGCAGATTGTTGCCATGCCTGTGGAGAAAGTCCATGTGCCTGAGTACCTGACAGGTGGGCACAAGCCACATCAAGGACCTACATCACTTCCTTCCTGGTCCACAGGGCCACTCAGTGGCAGCAGGAACTCATCCATCAAAGACCAGGATGAAGGAGGGGAGGCCTCAAGATTCAGCACTAAGAAGCTGAGTTCTAATTCAGGGTCTGGCTTTCATGAACGTAAGGCCACCACATCCTGAAGTTGGACATGGCCAGCCATTGCCCAGCTGTTATTGTGTCTGCTTTACAAGTGAAGAAACTAGCTTTGAAAGGTTCAAGGCCATGCACAAACCAATGCAGGCAGGAGACCTAGGTCTGTCTGCCTAGTGTCCTGCCTTTTTAAAGCCACACAGTGCAAAGTGAATATTTCACCAATAGGAATGGAATTAAGGCGCCTTTAATCCAAGCAGAGGTAGAAGGATCGCCATAAATTCGAGGCCAGCCTGGGACTTGAGTGAGTTCCAGGCCAGCCTTGGTTGGTGAGACCCTACCTTGTAAAAACAACTAAAGAATGGAATAAAGGTTGGGGACAAGTGACTGCCTAGAATGCACAAGGCCCTTAGTTCAATCAGCCCCCACCCCTAGGTGAGGATGGCTCCTTAAAGGCACTTGCTTACAAAAGCCTGTTGACTTGGATTCAATTCCCCAGCACCCATCTAAGTCAGATGCAAAGTAGTTTACAATGGCAAGAGACTCTGGCACTCCCATACATACACACATAAATTAAAAAAAAAAGAAAAAAAGAATCTTTTTGAGGTATTATCTCACACTAATCCAGATTGACCTGAAACTCACTCTGTAGTCCAGGCTGATCCTCCTACCTCTGCCCCCCAAATACTGGGATGCACTACCACACACAGTGGAATAAGATTGTTTTTAAAGAATGTAATCAGTTGGGTATAGGGCACATGCCTGAAGTTCCTGCTACTTCCAAGGAGGAGGCAAGACTGTTTGAACCCAGTTTTGAGGACAGCCTAGGCAACAAACGAGACCCTCATTTCAAAAAAACAACCAAACAAAAAACAAACACAAAACCCCCCAAACAAACAAGGAATGGTACCTAGTGTTTGGACCAGAGCATCTAATCTCACAGCACTGGTATGGCTCAGATATCTGAGCTTCTACCAAGGACTGTTATCAACTTCACAGCTGAATTGTGCCACGTGGTAAGAATGAGCCACCACCACTTGAGCAGTAAATATCTTAGATCTTTAGGGATCACCCAAGGCAGTCCAAGGCTTGGCATGGAGTAGCTGAAGCTAAAGCCTGCAAGGCAATTGCTTCAGTGGATCAACAAGGGACCCAGACAACCTTCAGGGCTGTCTCCAATCTCTCTTCCATACTGCCTGGATAGTCTCAGAAGAAGGCAACTTCTGTTGCTCATCTACAGGCCCACTGGCCCAGCCAGGTAAGGATCATTATGTAGGGCCATCTTCCTCACCAGTGCAGGAGATGGATTCCACACCAGGCCCATGGTACTCCACAATCGCTCCTGTGCCACCCTTCACTGTGAGGACACCTGCCACTTTCAGGATCACATCTTTGGGTGAGGCCCAACCAGAAAGGGAGCCTGTTAGCTTCACACCGATCACCTGAAATGGTAGGCAAGACAGCAATTACAGGCCCTGTGCACTACATGCCATGCTCCAACCAGAAGTTGAGGACTGAGCCCACAGCCCCCCATTGATCCCCACTAATCTCCCCTGAAACCAGCCCAGAGTGAATCCTTCCCCGTCCCTCACCTTGGGACACTTCAGCTCCCAAGGGATCCCAGCCATGACATCCACTGCATCTGCACCCCCGACTCCAATGCAGATACCTCCTAGGCCACCGCCATTGGGTGTGTGGGAGTCAGTGCCAATCAGAAGAACGCCAGGATATGCATAGTTTTCTAGAATGATCTGAAAAAGAATCCAAGATTTTAAGCTTAAAAGCTGTCAGCAGAGTGGAGGTGGGGTTCAAAAGGGGCTACAAAGTTGCCCTACTGACACAAGGCCACCCGGCCGTACCCAGAATGAGCATATATGACTAACTAATGGGCATTCTAGGACCTCTTGCCACTGCAAATGAACTCCAGATGTACCCTGCTGCAGAGAGGCTCTCTGGCCCTTGCAAGCTTTGTGACCTGCCACTCTAGCAGCCCTGTGCTAGCAAGGGCGATGGTGAAAACGGGTAGTGTAGTGATCCACAGCTGGCTCTGCTTTCAGAGTTGGGCAGAGCCAGGAGCCCAGGCAGGCTCAGATGACAGCCTGACTCAGCTCCTCAGGAAGGAGATGGCAGCAAGGCCTGGGATGGAAATAGGAAGAAAGGTCATCTTGGAAAGACAAAACAGGTTTCATACATAAAGGACTGACAAGTTAGTGGATCTGTACCAGGCCAGTATCCTCAACTGTCCCATTTGGGGGAAGAAAAAAAAAGGCACCTACCTCCACACACCCACATAGCTCATAGGGACAATTCTTTTTAATTTTATTTACTTATTTGAGAAAGGGTCTCATACTACAACCCAGGCTAGCTATAATTCACTATATGTAGCCTAGGTTAGCCTCAAACTCATGACAATCTTCCTGCTTCACTTCTTCAGTGCTAGGATTATAGATGTATGTTACTATACCTGGTTTTAGAGACAAAACTGTCTACCAAATTAAATTCCATCCTTAGGCAGACTGGAACTTGCAGCAATCCTCCCAAGTACTAGGATTATAGGTGTGAGTACAAGTATGAGTCTCCACACCCAGCTTACTAGTGAGTGAATATTGTTAGCAGTGTTGATTTTTTTGGTAATATGGGGATTGAACCTAGGGCCTTACTAGGCAAGTGTTCTACTGATGAGATATACCCTTACCCTTTGTAATTTTTTTCATTTCTTTATTTTTCTTTATTTAGAGTAAAGCAAAGCAGACAGCAAAGAAAAAAGGTGAAAAGCTGCAAAGCATCAGGGCAAGCATGCTTATTAGTATTTAAGCCAGCATCCAATGAAGAGAAGGGGGGCAAGAAAAAATTGTACTTTTTGTGTTTAAGCTCAGCAATGTGGGGAGGCTTCACAGGGAGAGTCTGTGAACTGCCTTTCCCCCCCTTTTCAACAAAGTCTCATGTACCCCAAGCAGTCCACTTTCACCTCCACCTCCTGCATGCCAGGATGAGAGGTATGTGCCACCTGCCTGATGTATGCAGTGTTGGGGCTCAAACCCAGGGCTTTGTGCATGCTAGACAAGCACTCTATCAACTGAGCTATATCCTCATCCCCATGTTTATGTGGGTTTTTTTTCGTCTAGTGCTGTTTATTTATTTTTGGTCTGTTTTCTTTCTTTTTTTGGTACTGACGATCAAACCTAGGGCTTTATGTTAGTTAAGTGCTTTACTACTGAGCTACATCCCTAACACAATGGTTAATATCTTTAAAGCACTAAGCCTAGTACCTGACATACAATTTGGGCCCATCAAATGTCAGCCACTCATGTAACAATATTTATTTTTATTTTTTTTATTTTTTATTTATTTATTTTTTTAACAATATTTAACACTTGTGGGAAAAATAACACAAAAAATAAATAACGTATTAGTGGATATAACTCAGTGGTAGACCCTGATTCCCCAACATCATATAAAAAGTAACAGTACTGGGATTCTACCATACCCAACGTCTATACCTTCTTCGAAGCATGTGCCCAAACATCTATATTACTGTAAACTATAGATGTATACCTGCAATCCCAGTACTAGGATGAGATGACTACCTGCTCTGCTAAGCCTCCTGAACCACAAGTCCCCTGCCTCTGCCTTTGCAGGCCTGGAACATGCTGTCTAGCAATCTGAGTGCAACCTGAGCCCTTACAAAGGCAGACTGAAACCTGCTTTACCTGGTGAATGATTCCAGATCCAGGTCTCCAGAAGCCCACACCATACTTGGCACCAGCAGTTGCCAGAAAATTATATACTTCCTGGTTGATGTCCTATTAAAGCAGACCAATAACCACAGCGTTAGTAACAGTTTGCATCTGGGGTGACCCTTGACACTCCTCTCCACTCCCTTCCCTACAGCTTTGCAGAGCTGGAACCATGAAGACAGGCTCTCTCCTGGAGAGCTTCTAAAAATAACTCCAACATAATGTCAGTTTCAGCTGGCAGATCCTGAGAAGACAGGAAAGCAGGGGCAGCCCTAGGTTCCTGACACCTGGCCAGAAGTGGTGGTCTGGCATAAGACCCTGTCCTGTTCTGTTCCTTATTTGTAGAAGGAACTGAGCTAAATGATTGCCAAAGGTCCTCGTGGCACTCAAGGTGCCTCTTTCTCTCTCACACTCTCTCTCAAATAAATAAATAACATTTTTAAAAAATGTATTCCTTTCCCAACACTCTAGCTATGCCAGAAGTCCCTCCTCTCATCATACACACCAGCATGTCTGACTAGGGTAGACGATGAGGTAAGAGGCAGGTCGACCTCCTGGTTTCACTGTGGCCCCTGTGGTGTTGCTCCTCCATCGAGCCTTGGATGTCTGTCACTGAAGGTCCACTATGGAAATGGCATCTTGCTAAACAGCCTTAAAACCCACTTGGGAAATGGGTACTGTCACCAGCCTACTTTAAAGATGCAAAAACAGAGGCTTAGACTAGAGAGCTGGCTTAGCAGTTAAGGAGCTTGCCTGCAAAGCAAAAGGACCCAAGTTTGATTCCCTAGTGCCCATGTAAAGCCAGACGCACAAGGTGGCACATGTGTCTGGAGTTTGTTTGCTGGAGGCCCTGGTGTGCCCATTCTATCTGCCTTTTTCTCTCTCACACACTCTCTCAAATAAGTGTATAAAATTATAAAAAATTTAAAATATGTATCCCTCTCCCAACATTCTCTAGATATGACAGAAAGTTCCTCCTCATCATTAAAAAGAGAGAGAGAGAGGCTCAAGTGAAATAACTTGCTAAAGACCTCAGAGCTATACAGGCCAGGTCCATCTAACTATAGAGTCCAAGAACTACATCCTGCCATAAACCAAAGTTGTATGCCTGAGAAGAGTGTGAGCCTCCATCTGAGAGTGTCTAGCCAGAGCTAGCATGGAGAAGGGACTCAGTACTTAGTAACGTTTTACAGGCCCTAAATGCAAGACTGCTAACTGGGCCACTGCTTTGAAAAGGACAGGATTAGTTGAACCCACTCAGCCTAACATTCCCCCTTCCCCGACTAGGGTCTTGCTCTAGCCCAGGCTGATCGGGAATTCACTATGTAGTCTCAGGGCGGCCTTGAACTCACAGCTATCCTCCTACCTCTGCCTCCCAAGTGCTGAGATTAAAAGCATGGACCATCACACCAGCTCAGCTTGTCATTTTAAGACATTTTCCTGGGCTTAGAGAAATGCCCCAAAGCACAGCTAATGTGAGGCCAGAGTTTACAAGTAAGACCGACCAATGACAAGAGAGACATCACCATGGTATATTCTAGTGTCCCAAAGGATGATCTAGAAATGAGACCTGCTAGTCTGTCAGGGGAGCTGTGTTTCCAGACAGAGAAGGATTTTCTGCCAGCTCCCCTGACTCCTGATAAATATGCTCAAAACCACTTCATTTAAACTCCATCAGCTAGCACATCCTTCTTAGGGCCTACTTGGTTCCCTGGGAAAAAAGAATGCCATTGTTTAATATGTAACTTTTATAATAACTTGAGTCCTAAGAACAATCTCTTTCTAATTAATAATCAACACATTGACCATTTCACTACAAATCAGTCTTTTAAGAAATTGGGGCCCAGGACAAGAGGATGGGTGGCCCCAAAATGATACCATAGTCTCAAACCCAGTCTGCAACTCTCTGGTTGTGAACTGTAGACAGATCACTCTGCCTCTCCCTTTACAAATGCATATAGAACTAACCATACCCACCCCTTCTTAAACCTAAATGTCCCCTCCAGTATTCATGTTGAAATTGAACCACTCTAACAGTGTTAGGAAGTGGGGCCTTTAAAGGCGATGAGGCCATGAACTCATTATTGACACTGTTATGTAGACTAGTCATGCTGATCAGTGAAGACAGCTCCATCTGTTTTTCCCAGCTCCCGTGCTTGTTTGCCCTGCTATCGTATTACGTTACAACCCAAAGGCCCTCACCAAATGTCTTGGAGCTCCCAACCACTAAAACTGCCAGCTGAAAAATTCTATAGTGTATAATTTCCCCCGTCTGTGGCATACTGTTTATAGCAGCAAACAGACCAAGACAAGCCCTTCTTTGATTCCTAGGATGGTGGGAACAGCCCTTCCTACATCCCTCAAGACCTTGTCAGCCCCTGCCTGTTCTGCCTTCTACACACAGCTTAAGCCTTCAGGACACCTCTTTTTTTTTTATTAATATTTTATTTATTCATTTTTCAAGCAGAGAGAGAGAGAGAGAGAGAGTGCGCACCAAGGTCACCACCTTATGGGTCTGGCTTATGTGAGTACTGGGGAATTGAACCGGGGGCCTTGGGCACTGGAGGCAAGTGCCTTAACCACCGAGCCATCTCTCTAGCCCCCAGGACACCTCTTTTAAAAAATAAATTATTTACTTATTGAGAGACAGAGAGGAGACAGACAAAATGAGTATGGGTGCACCAGAGCCTCCAACACTGCAAATGAATACCAGACACCTGTGTCACTTAGTGTATCTGGCTTTACATGTGTACTGGGAAACTGAATATGGGTTGTCAGACTTTGCAAGTAAGTGCCTTTAACCACTGAGCCATCTCTCCAGCTCTAGGACGGTTCTTCATTCCACAAGTATATCAAGTTTCTTCCTGTCTTGGGGCCTTTGTATATGCTGGTTTTTTTTTTTTTTTTTTTTTTTTTTTTTGGTTTTTCGAGGTAGGGTCTTGCTCTAGTCCAGGCTAACCTGGAATTCACTATGTAGTCTCAGGGTGGCCTTGAACTCACAGCAATCCTCCTACCTCCCAAGTGCTGGGATTAAAGGTGTGCGCCACCATACCTGGCTTGTTTTGTTTTGAGACATGGTGTCACATAGTCAAGGCTTGTCTCAAATTTACTATGTGGCCAAGGATGATTTTGAATTCCTGAATCCTTCTGCTTTCACCTTCCAAGGGTAATATTAGAGGCATGTGGTACCATGCCCACCTTTTACTATTTTTCCCCCTCAAATATTATTTATTTGAGTGAGTGAGAGAGAGAGAATGAATGGGTGCACCAGTGCCTCCTGCTACTGCAAACAAACTCTAAATGCATGTTCCACTTTGTGCATCTGGCTTTACATGGGTACCTGGGAATCAAACCCAGGTCGTTAGGTTTTGCAGACAAGTGCCTTAACTACTGACTCATCTCTCCAGCCCCTCTATTCCGTCTTGAATGTTCCTCTGGTTATCCATTTATAGATCTCAGCTTATGGTCACATGTTCCAAGAGCTGGTTCCTTGTCCCTCCCGAATCTTTCTTATATTCTCAGAGTCATATGCTTCCCCTTCTTTCTGCAATGACTAAATTCTGTGATTGTTCTCTCTACCAGACTTTGAGCCATGAGGGGCAGACAGGCCCTTATCTGTCTAGTTCACACTGAGCACCAGCTCCTGGCACAGTGCCTGGCACATAATGAATGCTCAGTAAACATTTGTTGAATCAAATGCAAGAATGAGCTCTGAAATTCTGTGAGTTTCATTTCTAACATATGGATTTTCAATCAATAAAGCAAAGGGGAAGGTGGTGGCCCTGCTGTGGATAGTTGTTCCCCCTGAGCTCCTGCAGTTACCAGCCCTGTAAAGACATGTAACATGACTATCCTCTTTGCTGCTAACATAGAAGCCACCAGCCAGTGGGCAGGACTCAATCCCAGATGAGTGGAAAGAGCCACTGTATGCCCAGGACACTGTGTATGGGTGAGGGCAGAGAAAAGGGCTTGAATGGGAAGACTGCCCTTAGTGTTTCCCAAAGGTCTAAAAGGCCCTGTGAGCCAGAACACTTTCAATCACATGCTCCATTCTGTGCCAGTTAGGCTGCAGACCTGCCAGCATTCAACTCCTGCCAATGTTCCCCCCAAGGGGCATCACTTGCACTGCACAGGGCAGAGAACAGGGAAGCCCAGTGCTGGGAGGCAGAGGACCAGGGCCAAAAGCAGCACACAAGAGGTACTACTCCCAGTGCCCGGGAAAAGGAGCAGGGATTAGATTTCCCATGATTCTAAAAACAGTGAGTGGCAGCTTCAATGGCACATAGCCACTTCTGTCTAGTTACCCAAAACTCCCAGAATAAAGGGTTCCAAAGAAGGCTGTCAGCATGAGAGCTTGAGCAGGAGCATGCATTCTTGAAGTTGTGAGACTCAACTATTGGTACAGTTACCCATCAGCCTCTTGTCTCTCTCCTTGGAGGGCCTCAGAAGGTCAGAGGAGAGCACATGTAATTTTGGCATAGATGTGTGAAGACAAGCTCCTTAGTCAGTAAGAACTCAGACTCACTACCTAATGCACCTGCACCAGTACCAGCACCTTTGGTCTGCAGCATTTATCTTATGGGACAGCAAGAGGACATCTACTCTAAAACTAAGGATAGCTATTATTTTCTTTAAGCATTCTCTGTATTTTAAAGCATCCTTACACATCACAATGGCCGCATATTATTTCTAATATTAGAAAAGAGCCAAAACAAGTTTTAAAAATAGGCTAAACCTCAGCCCTGGTATATAGCCCAGTGGTAGAACACTTGCTTATTAGGATGCATGAAACTGAGGCCCTGGGTTCCATCCCAGTACCACACTCAGCTCATTCCCTCCCACCTACACCCATGACTAAATCAAGCAGCTCATAACAACTTGGAGGCAGTGCCATGGACACTCCCCAGTGTGAGGGTTCTACCTCTCTTAGTCCATGTCATACCCACCCACATGCCCCATCACCACCTTGGACTCACCTTGGCCCTGCGCAGATCTTTCTCACCCCCCAACTGGGCCTCAATCAGATGGTCACAGTGGATGGTTGATGGCACAGCCACCTTGGGCAGCCCGCTGCTGATGAACTGTAGCATGGCCATTTGGGCTGTAGCATCCTGCATGGCCACTCGGTCGGGCCGCAGTCGCAGGTACGTCTTACCCCGCTCAATCTCCTGGTTGACTGGGTCATCCAAGTGTCCATACACAATCTTCTCTGAGAGGGTCAGGGGCCGGTTTAATCTGTGCTCAGAAGGGAGAAGGAAGCTTCATGATTCAGACCTACCCACAGCCTCTCCCTCAAAGTACCCGACAGTGAGCAGGGAGAGGGGAATCTGTATATAGGAGCTTGAGTTCCACTCAAATGAGAACACACCGGCCCTGTTCCCTGTGGCATCTCCAGCAGACAGCAGTGCCTAGTATTTAATAAATACTCCAAAATTACTTAAAGTGTCAACGCCATAAGAGATAGGCCAGGCATAGTAGCCCATACCTGTAATCCCAACATTCCTGAGGACTGGAGTTCAGGATCATCCTCAGCTACACAGTGAGAGGCCAGCCTGAACTATATGAGACTAGTCTCAAACAAATAAATGACCAAAAATGAATCAAACAAAATGATAGGATTGAGAGTTGTTTTTTGTTTTGCTTTGTTTTTCTTTAATTTTTTAAAACATTTTTTAAAAAATATTTTTTTTTTTTATTTTCAAGCAGAGAAATAAAGAGATAGAGAGAGTAACAGGGCCACCACCTTGTGGGTCTGGCATATGTGGGTACTGGGGAATTGAACCCGGAGCCTTAGGCACTGGAGGCAAGTGTGTTAACTGCTGAGCCATCTCTCCAGCCCTTTTCTTCAATTTTTTTCAAAGGATATTTGCTTTTCCACTATGCTAACCTCAAATAACTCATCACCTAACATTCACTGTTATCTAATAAAGCAACCAGAGGAAACAGGCCCAGAGGAGAAATGTTAAGAGCTAAAAACATAGCCTGAATCTTGTCTTGGATCTCCTACTTTTCTTTTCTTTCTTTTTTTTTTTTAATTTATTGTCCATAATGAGTTACAACATTTAGTGGGGGGATCTCCTACTTTTCTTGGGAACTCTTTTCCTGTGCATTCAGCCACACTGAGACAAAGAACGCAACCTAGTGCCATCACATGTTGGGTACCTGGCTCCCTATTAGTTCACAGGTTTTAACATTAGTCTCATTCCCTTGCAGCTCATTCAAGGTGATGATAACCTCCACCTCCACCTCTCACTAGTCCTCTCTTCCTAGACCCATTTCCCTGGAGGTTCATCCCTCCCTTCTACATAAGGGCAAAAACAGCAATCCAAGGGAGTAGACTTCCAGAACTCAGCTGCCTCTTCCTCCTCACCAGCATATCAGGTGTTGTGATTACAGGGGTGCACCACCATGCCTTGCTACATCACATCCCAAACAAAACGAAAAACACACCCCAAACAGCATCATTGATGTACAAGTGGCATATGATGAACTGCATGTAAGCCTCACCTCCAGGAAAAAAAGCAAAAAGATACTGAGTTTTTATCACCCCTGAAAAAGTTTCTTCTTGTTCTTTGATAATAATTCCCAGGCCACCACTTTTCGTCACTAAAGATGAGTGTTATTAGGGGACTTACTTTCTGAGTTGCCTAAGCACTTCATGTATATAACTCATTTTATCTCCATAATACAAATGAGTAAACTGAGGCAAGGGGAGGTGAGGTGAGTTTCTCCCAGGTCACAAAGCTTGAAGCAAGGAACCAGCAGGTGGCTCTACCTGTGTTGTCACATTAACCTCTACTATTTCTTACACTGGAACTGGAGTAGGGCCTGGAAGACAATAAATGTCCATTCCTAGCTCAGTCTATGACTGCTGGGGAACAGAGGGAGACTCCTCTCTTCTGCCCTCCCCCCCATCCCTGTTTCTCACCCCACAGTCCCCTAAGGCCTTGAAAGAAAGGGTTTTCTAAAGGGCTGGCTCAGCAGCACAGTAGATCAACTGGCAATCCTAAAAATTTCTAGGTCTGCTGTCATAAGAGCCTTGCATTAAAAATAGCAAAAGCCTTGAGCACAGGGGCTGCTGTTAGTTTGCAGCAGCATCTCCCAGGCTGGTGGATGGAAATGACTCAGTGTGTGGATGGAGCACAGTCCCTCTTTCTGAGCCTATGGGAGCTAAAAAAAAAAAAAAAAAAAAAAAAAAAAAAAAAAAAAAAAAAAAAAAAAAAAAAAAAAAAAAAAAAAAAAAAAAAAAAAAAAAAAAAAAAAAACCAACCAAGATCATGAAAGCAGATGCCTGGGGTGGTATAAGAAAACCTGACAGTGGCAAAACCTGGACGGTTCCTCGTAACATTTTCCTGTGGATTAACTGAGGTGAGGAATATGGGTCCTCTATGTTCATCTGTCCCTTTGTTGGTCTGGGTGACAGAATCAGTTTGCAAGAACATATTCAGCCCCTTTTGTCACATTCAAAAAGTAGAAAGAGTCCTCCTGAAACACATTAAGACTTCTAGAAAAATCTTCTTTCAACTAGAACTATTTTAAGAATAATCTCACCTCCACCTTCCTTCACTCTCCTTTTTCTTCTTCTTCTTTTTTTTTTTTTTGAGGTAGGGTCTCACTCTAGCCCAAGTTGACCTGGAATTCACCATGTAGTCTCAGGCTGACCTCGAACTCCTACGCTTCCCGAGTGCTGGGATTAAAGACATGGGCCACCACAGTTGGCTTCCATCCTCCTTCTCCAGGTCATGGCTTCTCAACCCTGAGACTTATGATACCAGAGGCCAGGTGACTCTACTATGACAATATCCTTTACACTGTGGTGTTTAGTGGTTTTACCTGCCAGTACCCTTTAGGAAACAGCAAACTATCACTGTCTCATGTTATGACAACCAAAACTGTCTCTGACATTGCTGAATATCCCCAGGAACAAAATCAACACCCCCAACTTCATTGAAGACTACTGCTCTGTGGTAACAATGAAAATAGAACCACCATTGTCGGCAATCACTTAGAACTTGATCAAAATTACGAATTTTTTCTGGTCAATATAGGGCTAGGAAAAAATTTTAGGGGCTAGGAAGATGGTTATGGGCACTTGGTTGGAAAGGCTGCCAGTTCAAGGTTTGATTCCCCAGCACCCACGTAAAATCAAACGTACAAAGTGGTGAGTGTATCTGGAGTTGCCCTGGTGCACCCATTCCGCCCCTACGCCCCCCCCACCCCCTGCTCACAAATGAAACTTTTTTTTTTTTAGGTAATTTACTGATTAAAGTCACAACCCAAAAAATCTCCACTGTCTTAAAGGACATTTTTGTTGTTGCCGCCAACTGCTTAAAGTAAAAATTAGGCAGCCTTTGTTGAAAAGCTCACTTCTGTGCTACCTCTCCTGAGCACAAGGAAGAACAGAGGGAAAGGCCTCACAGATGAAAGAAACATCCATTATTTTCCCACTGGGTTGTGGTCTGAGAGCCCCAAGAATAAATTAAAAGTATTTTTAGGGGTTGGAGAGATAGCTCAGTGGCTAAGGCACTTGCCTGCAAAGCCTAAGGACTTGGGTTAAATTCTCCAGTACCCATGCAAAGCCAGATGCACAAGGTGACACATACATCTAGAGTTCATTTACAGGGGCTAGAGACCCTGATTCACCCATTCTCTATCTATCTGCCTGCCCCTTTCTCTCTCTCTCATAAATAAGGTATTTGAGAGAGAGAGAGAGAGAAGAAAGGAAGGAAGGAAGGAGAGGAAGGAAGACAGAAAAACAAGGCTTTCCTCTGCAAAGTCCTTTGTACCCTGAGTACACAGTCCTTCCCCTTCCACCATCACTAGCCATCTTCACCAAGCTTGCCCAGGCCTCCTGCATGGGCACTGAGCATGAGCACAGGAATCCTGACCCAATACCATCAGGCCCCACCTGACCTGTAGCCTTACCGTTTGCGAACAATGTTAATGTTCTTCTCTAGCAGGTCATAGCGGATGTAATCATTGGGTTCAAAGTGACTCATAGCCACCTTTGCCCGTTGGCATAGGACTGAGGCCACATGATACTGCCGCACACCCAGGGCTTTCTGCAAAAGTAAGACAACACACTGTCAATGGATTTCTTAAGAGTCTAAAGTCTGAAGGACAGGTAAGCATGGTGGAAAAAAAATCAAAGAGCCGGGCGTGGTGGCGCACGCCTTTAATCCCAGCACTCGGGAGGCAGAGGTATGAGGATCACCTTAAGTTCAAAGCCACCCTGAGACTACTTAGGGAATTACAGGTCAGCCTGGGCTAGAGTGAGACCCTACCTGGAAAAAAAAAAAAAAATCAAGAGTGTCATGAGCTGTTCTGTGACCATAGCCTTGGTTTCTTTCTTTTTTATTTTATTTTATTTATTTGAAAGGAGACAGAGAATGGGTGTGTCTGGGCTTCCAACTGCTGCAAACGAGCTCCAGATGCATGCAACCAGTTTGTGCATCTGGCTTTACGTGGGCACTAGGGAATCGAACCCAGGTCCATGGGCTTTGCAGGCGAGTGCCTTAACCACTGAGTCATCTCTTCAGCCCAAGCCTTGGTTTCTTTATCATTTGGCAGGAGAAAATGAAAGGGATTTGTATCAGAATCATTGGGTTCAAAGTTAAATTCTATTATGTAAGTTGTTTAAACTGAAGAAAATCCCTCATTGGGTAATTGTGATGTTTGGGTTGTGTTGTAAACTTGAGCTTTTTAATTATCTTGGATGGGTCTCTGATGTTGTTCACAGGAAGGTTGCCCTCTCAGAAGAGGGCAGGATGTAAGGAAGCCCAGGGAAGCTGGAAATTAATATCCCTTCCTGGGAGGGCAGTGCAGGAAGGAAATTCCAGAGACTGGGGAAGCCAAGAAGTCTGGAACAAGCAAGACCTCGTCCTAAGGCTATATAAAGGGGAAAGAAATCTCTCTCTCCCTACCTCTCTGGTTATGGTGTTTGTCATGCATCTCTTCGTGGGCACTGAATAAAGCTTTCTCAGCCTTTCAGCCTGGACTGAAGACCAGTGGCTCTCCAGGAAACCTTTAGGCTTTCAGTGCTGGATTGGGACTGCTGAGGCATCCAGCCACATGAACTGAGCTGCGACGACTGGTTCCTTGACTTTCTGGTTTACAGACTGCTATTATGGGATTGCTGTGAGCTAATCCAAGAAATCCCCTTTTTGTTTACTACAAATCATTCTGTTGATTCTGTTCCTCTAGAGAACCCTGACTAATACAATAAACCTCAGCAGTGCCAACCAAGGGGCTATAACAGCCTGGGGCCCATGTAGGGATGCTAGAGGATGTGGTTCAGCAGCTGTGAAGTGCTGCTCCAGCTCTACACTACACCGAAAGAAGTTCTTTGAAGGCAGAGGGAGGATCAGCTACACATAAGAGATGCAATCAATATATTTACTAGGTGGAAGAATGAATAAGGAAAGCCTGGTTTAAATTTTGGACTTCCAGACTTCTAGTGAATACAGCAGCATGGTAAGTGATGCTGTGACTTTGAGACTCAATCATTAAAAGGACAGCTTCTTCCTGGCCTCCTTTCTGGCTTGGATTGCTCTAGGGAAAGACAGGGTTGGGGAGACAGCCCAGCAGGTAAAGTGCTTGCCTGTGTCTAATAACGAGTACCCAAGTTAAAAAGCCAGCGGCAGTGCACCTCTAATTCCAGTGCCGGTGAGTCAGAGAAAGGAGGATCCCTGGAGCTCACTGGCTAGCCAGTCTAAACTAACTGGTGAGCTCCAGACCAATGAGAGACTCTGTCTTAAAAAAAGGTACGGACACCAGGCGTGGTGGCGCATGCCTTTAATCCCAGCACTCGGGAGGCAGAGGTAGGAGGATTGCCGTGAGTTTGAGGCCAGCATGAGACTGCAGAGTGAGTTCCAGGTCAGCCTGGACTACAGTGAGACCCTACCTTGAAAAACCAAAATAAATAAATAAATAAATAAATAAATAAATAAATAAAATTTTTTTTCTTTTTGCAGTGCTGAGAATGGAATCCAGGACCTCATACATGCAAGGCAGGCACCCACTACTAAACCACACCACTAGCCCCAACAGCACCTTCTTAAATGGCCCATGGCAGAACAACCCAGAAACTGAGAGATAAATACTGGTTGTTACTTTGAGCCGCTAGTGTAGGGGCCATCTGTTATGCAGCAGTAGATAAATGACTGTTAGGATGGGCTGTGTACTAGCTGATTTTAAACTGTGGGTGACAACCTTCACAGACAAAGTCACCAGGAAAGAATAAATTAACCCAAGGGAGAGACAGTGGAAGAAGAGCTTCCTTTCCAGGTAGCCAGGGATATTCTCTGGAAAGGGAAAGATGAAGCTGCAGACCCAGAATCCCACCCTCAGTTACCTCTAATATTTTGATCTAAATTCTGCCAACCTCAGCATCAAAACCCAGCTGTCACCCCTGTTCAGGTCACCCTGTAGTGAGAGCGTGCCACCTAGTGAATCAGCACCCAACTACCACTCACCCCCAGTTAATGGCTCCAGAGACGACCACCCCCAGCTAAAGGCTCTTCAGCTCAACATCTCCCATCACTGGGTAGACGTGAAAGACATCCACTCCCTCAAGGGACCTTCCAATGCAGTGCATTTACACTACAGCTACAACCACCCCAGGCTGCAACAAGGAGAGAATCCAGAGCAGGAGGCAAGTGGTGGAGACCTGGGCTTGAGTCGGGCACAGTCAGCAATTTTAGATGACTTCCTCACTGCTCTTGTAAGAACCAGGAAAATCACAGTCATTTCTGAGTAGTTCTGATTCTTATTACCTCTGGGTACTGATAAGCAGACACACAACCCTCCTATGTCTGCGCCCTACTGAGAAAGTATACAAGATGCTCCACAACATGCTTTTTTCACTATCATAGTTTAGATAGCTTTCTAATGTCATATATAGACCTATTTATTTTTGCCTTCATCATCAATTACCTTAGAAACAAAAATAGCAATGCCAATGTCTAACCTCCTAGGAAAAACCATACATTGTAAGCCTGATTATAGTACTAACAGCAAAGGAGCAGTACCAATACTGGAGCAGGCTTAAAAAATATACTTCTTGTGGGTTGGGAGTACCTAGCATGCACAAAGCCCTGGGTTCAATCCCCAGTACTGCATAAACTGGGAGTGGCAGGTAGCACATGCTTCTCTGTGTATAGCTCTATCAGCCTTACACAGCTCACCTTGTGACATACACCTGACACCTTCCTCACTGACTCTTGAGCCATGATGGACTTGTAAACTTGGTCTTGATTTAGGATTTTTTTTTTTGTTTGGATTTTTTTTTAGACTACGTCTCACACTACAGCTTAGGCCGGCCCAAAACTACATAGCCCAGGCTGACTTTAAATTTGAGGTGTTCCTTCTGCTTCAGCCTCCCAACTACTGGGATTACAAAATGAGCAACATGCCCAGCTTGTGGATTTGATTTTCTGAACCTGGACACAGAACCTGACTTGAACCCTGATTTTAGAATTCTTATTTGGGGGCAGGGAGGGCGGATGGACAGGAGATGGCTCAACAGTTAAAGGCACTTGCTTGCAAAACCTGCCGGCCTGGGTTCAATTCCCTGGTATCCACATAAAGCTAGATGCACAAAGAGGCGCATACATCTGGAATTCATTTGCAGTGGCAAGAGGCCCTGGCACACCCATTCTCAGTCAGTCTCTTTCACTCTGCTTGCAAATAAATGAAAATATTAAAACAAAATATCCTTATTGGGCTGGAGAGATGGTATAGCGGTTAAAGGTACTTATTTGCAAAGCCTGACAGCCCAGGTTCAATTCCCCCAGTACCCATGTAAAGCCAGATGCACAAAGTGGCGCATGCATCTGGAGTTTGTTTGCAGCAGCTGGACCAGGCCCCTGAAATGCCCATTCTATCTTTCTCCTATCTCTGCTTGCAAATAAAAATAAATAAATAAAAATAAATCTGAGCCGGGCATGGTGGCACACACCTTCAATCTCAGCCTTCAGTCCCAGCATTCGGGAGGCAGAGATAGGAGGATCACTTCGAGTTCCAGGCCACCCTAACACTACATAGTGAATTCCAGGTCAGCCTGGGCTGGAGTGAGACAAACAAAAAACCACATTATTATCAGTTTCCTTCCATCTGTGGCCTACAAACATCCTGGTCAGCCACCCAAGATCTGGGCAGCCTGGCCCTCTGAATGTGTAGCAGCACACACAGTAAGCCTGAGTTCCAAGCTGATCGTTCAAGTGTCAACACAGATGTGATCCACCTAGGCAGGCTCCCCAGGGCAGACGTTTGACTAAGCCAATTTTGATCTATTTATCGACACTCCTTGGAACATGGTGTCCAACCCAGTGTACCTATCACTCAACTGAACTATCACTCAGCCCTGGCTCATTCTGCAGTTGGGGGCAGCCTGAATGGTTCCATCAAACGTTCTGCAGCAGCCAGCACCTCAGTATTCTTATTAATCCATCTCCTAATTCCAACAGCAACAAAAAGTAAAACATACTAGCTGGGCTGTGAGACTTTAGGCAATGCACCAAGCATCGTTTTTTTTGGACCTGTGCAGTATGAAATTTCAGCCTTGCTCTATGGGAGAGGTTGAAAATGTATAAGATGGTGGCACAATGCAGCAGGACTGTGAGGTGAAGGCAAGACCTTCTGAGAAAATTAAGTACACGGAATGTCATCTGTAAATAGAACTCAGTCATTCATGGACCATATATGTCTCATATGTTTAAGAAAAAGATTAGCTATGAGTATTGTGCCTCCTCTTAGAATAAAAATAAGCACAATTCTTTATTAAGCACCTGCTATATGCTAAGCACTTTCTGTGACTATTTTAAATTCCCACTGCAAGAGTGCAAGGTAACTGTTATTCATGTCTCACAGACGTGGCAACTAAAGACCCACAACCTAAGCAAGAAGTGGTATACCTGCTGCACAGCAGACCCAGGGTTAAGCTCAGGTCTGCCTCTTTTCCTGATTCTGCAAACTCAATTTGAAGATAGTCCCTTCCCTCCCTCTCTCAGCCTGTGTGGTAGTTTGGACAAGTACTTACAATCCCACTACCCTGGCCAGCTTCACCACTTAACTACTGTAACACTGGACAGTTAACTTTGTATTAAGTCAGGAGGACATAGACAAAAAGCCTACATTCCATGGTTCCTTCAGTGTAAGCCACTAAGACTCAGTCCTGCAAGAATGAGCTGCTGGAGAAAAGACCATGGGCTCTTTTCCCACCATACCACCCTACGTCAAAGACCAGAGCCCAGATCAGGTCCCAAGCACCAGGACAGCACATCTCAGAACGGAAATGGAGCTGAAAGGTTTTTTTTTCTGTCCACCCATTCTGTATGTGAAAGCCTAACACTACCCACTCCACCTCTGGAGTGTCTAGAGGCAGGTCACACTACTTCATGTCAGCTCCCCTCACTAAAATGGTTGCAGGGACATAGATGGGGCTAGACCCCTGGCTCTTCTGACCATGTCCTTAGCAGCCTCACAGCCCTAGCAGCTAGCTGCTCTCGGTCCTTCCAGGCAAGGAAGCCTCAAGGGAACTCCTTTTAGGTAGACAACACAGGTGGGCCTGTAGGTCAACACGCCAAGAGAGGCATCACTGCACACCTCTGCTGTGGCTTCAGTTTCTCTCACCCCTCGTGGTAGGAGAGGCCTAGCACCTCTCCTAAGAATCCAAAGCTCAACAATTTCCTCCTGCCAGCAGGCAATAGCTATATTGGTTGCTATGCAACTGGCAGGAACAAAAGTGGTGCAGTCCTTTCACAGGCTTGGAATAGGGGCAAAGAGCTGTCTCCCACATTACAGCCTATCAATGGACACCAAAAGTGGTAGGGGTTCCTTAAAGAAACTTGCTGATGGGTTCACTCATCTGTCTCATTCTCTCTAGCAACAGACTCCAGCACGCTGTGTGCTGCATACAAATCCCAAGCTCTGCTCCAGCCCGAGAGCAGGCAGCAATTCTGTACCAACACACTTGAGCAGGGCAACATCTGTGAGCTCTGACAAGGAACAGAACTGCCCCTGTGGGACCCACACCTCTGATGTACACACACCTCACTGGTATCTGGGGCAGGAGGCAATCAGCCCCAAAGAGAGTTCTGCTGAATTGGGCTGGGGCCAACTGAACTGTGTCCCCTATATCCAGCCTACTCTACAGAGATCTGGCTTCTACTCCCTATCCCCTGGGAGAGCTCTGAGGAAACAGGCTAGCTGAGTGGTAAAAGCCTGAGTTCTGTAGTGAAACATATCTGCATCTGCTGTGTGCTAGCTGTGACCCCAGATGATTCAGTTAATCTCTTTGGGTCTCAATTTCATCATGAAAACAGGCTGGTAATACTTGTATCTTCGTGCTGTTGAGAAGGACAAACAGGGCAAGACTGGAAAAGACCTAGATCTGAGACTGGTGAAAGGCCTGAACTCAGTATGTGGCAGCTAATGTGGTTCCTGTTTCCCAGGCCTGCGCTGGCAGCTCCATCACCAGCCACAGCAGCCAACAGAGTAGACTAAACATTCACATTGGGGTGCCAGAGGGCCGAGGACCCCAGCACACTCACCCACCTCTTGCTTTAGCCCAATGTGTTAGTTATTTAAATAATGCTCCCTTGAAGCTGCCAGGGAGTTGCCATGGGTAGACCCTTTTTTCAGTTAGCTATTATAGGTCCTTTAGCAAATTCAGTATGCCACGGGGAATGCTTGCAAACAACAGCAACAACCAAATGCTCAGCAGAAAAGAGCCCAGCGAAGAAGGATGGGATTTATAAGAACTGAAGGGGATACAGCTCAGTTGGTAGTGAGTTTATCTAGCATGCACAAGGCTCTAGGTTTGATCCCAAGTACCATATAAACTGTTTTATTTATTTACAAAGACAGAAAGGGGGGGATCAGAAAGAGAGAATGGGCACATCAGGGCCTCTTGCCGTTGCAAACAACTCCAGACATTTGTGCCACTTTGTGGCTTTGCATGTGTCTAGGGAACAGAACCTTGACCAGCAGGCTTTGTAAGCAAGTGCCTTTAACCACTCAGCCATCTCCCCAGTCCCTACACAGTTTTAAAAGGACTTGTCAGATGTTAGGCCCTCAGGGCCTTTGTTTCTTTGAAGCAGTCTCACTGTAGCCCAGGCTGGCCTATAGCTCAGTGATCCTACCTCAGCCTCCCAAGCACTGGGACTTAAAGGCATGCGCCACCACACCCAACTCAGAGACTATCTTATTTTTCTTCATATATATATATATATATATATATATATATATATATATATATATTATTCATATATATATTATATATATACATTTAATTTGCAAGTAGAGAGAGATAGAAAAGCAACAGAGAGAAATATTTAATTTGCAAGTAGAGAGAGATAGAAAAGCAACAGAGAGAATGGGTGCCCCATGGCCTGCAGCCACTGTAAACAAACTTCAGGTGTTGGATACTCTGTGCATCTGGCTTTCCATGGGTACTGGGGACTCTAACCAGGGTCATTAAGCTTTGCAGGCAAGTGCTGTAACCAATGAGCCATCTCTCCAGCCCGAGACTCTTTTTCTGCTTTTTAGGTTTTGGTTTTTGGTGGTGCAAAGGGTCAAACCCAGGGTCTTGCATGTATTAGGCCAAGTACTCTGCATAAGCATCTTTATCCAAGAGCCTTTTTTGTTTTTGGGTTTTTTTTGGTTTGGGCTGGAACTCAGGCCTTGTGCATGCTAGGCAACTGTTCTACTATTGACATGGTGGTGTGAGCCTGTAATTTCAGTTATTGAGGAAGTTGAGGGAGGAGAATCCCAAGTTCAAGGCCAGTCTAGCCTACATAAAGACAGGAAGAAGCCTTCCAGCAGTTCCTTTCCTCCTAGCTGGGAGGCCCAGAGCAAACCAATGCCTTATAGAGTAGAGGCTGGGAAACCAGCATGTTAAAGAAAGCTGGAGGGCTGGAGAGACTGCTCAGTGGTTCAGATGCTTATCTGCAAAGCCAAGTACCCAAGGTTTGATTCCACAGTACCCATGGAAAGCCAGATGTACAAAGTGGGGGTGTCTGGAATTCGCCTGCAGTGGCTAGAGATCCTGGGGTTCTCATATTCTCTCTCTCTCTCTCTCTCTCTCTCTCTCTCTCTCTCTCTCTCTCTCTCTGCTTACAAACAAAACATTTTTTTAAAAATGAGGCAGGAGAGCTGGGGAGGTACCTGGGGTGGTCTGGAGAGTGGTGAAGAAGTTACCTGGGACTAGGGTTCTGGGAATGGGGAGGATCTGGGCCTCTCTTGGAGGCAGAGAGGCAAGAAGAGGAAAACAGGGATTAGGATCACTCCTCCGTTTGGGCCTAGTTTTTTGAAACAGGATGTCATGGTTTGATCCAGGTGTCCCCCACAAACGAATGAATGTGTTCTCAGTGATCAATGCTCAGTTGATGGCAGTTCGGGAATTAACACCTCGCTAGAGCTGTGTTGTTGGGGGCAGGCTTATGGGGGTTATAAGCCAGCTTCCCCTTGCCAGTGTTTAGCACACCTCCTGCTGCTGTTTCCAGTGCTGTGGCAGAGGTGATGTTCACCCCTCTGCTCATGCCATCATTTTCCCTGCCAGGATGGAGTCTCCCCTCGAGTCCATAAGCCTAATAAACCCCTTCCTCCACAAGCCGCTTTTGCTTAGGTTCTTTCTGTGCAGCAACTAGAAAGCTGAATGCAACACAGGATCTCATGAAGCCCATGCTGGCCTTGAACTCCTCTTGCCTCCATCTCCCAAGAGTTAGGATTACAGATGTGATCCACCAGGCTTGGCTGATTAGGGGCTTTTATAACCCAAATGAACTGTTGAGTGAACTTGGTTTCAGTAGTCATGTTTGTACTTGTAAAACTTAGCTGAGAGCAGTTCATTTGAACAGATTTCTTAGGAGAGCAAGCCCGATGCGGTCAGTCTCTGAAGGCTCCTCACCCGAGTCTCCAGCCCCCTGCCTTATTTTTTGACCCTCTACAGTTCATCACCACACAGCAACCCAAATTATTTTTTTCAAGCATAAACCAGATCATGCTACCTCCTGACTTAAAACCTTCCAGGATTCCAGGAGACTTTCCCAAGCTTACCATGCATGACCCCCACTTCCTGTTCAAGCCCTGCCCTCCCCATGATACCTCAAGCACACTGGCCCTGTTGTCTCCTCAACACTAAGCTGCAGCCGGCACCAGGGGCTCTATACACGCTGCTCCTGCTGCTCCTTCTACTCGGAGCCTCTTCTCCCAAAATGCTACACGGCTGCCCTCTCACTGCCTGTTATCTCAGTTCAAACACCATCTCTTCTCCAGGATATTCTCCAGCCACCTCGGTTAAAGCTATGCTGCATCCCCACCCCACTCTCAGTACCACTCGATCTTCCTCAGAGCACTCAGAAGCCACAACCTTGTCTACGTGGTTGTTCATGGTCTCCCCTCCTACCTCACCCTCTGGGGCAGTTGAGACCACAGGCCCAAGATCTATATTGTGCCAGGCAGTAAGCATTCCATAAACATTCTAGAACAATTGGTTTACACAGCAAGGGTGTGCCCAGCTAATCCTCAGGATGGTATGTCCCTCGCCTAAATTTGAAATTGTAAGTTTGTTCACTAATTCATTCACAAAGTCACTTGATTTAAATCAACACAGCTGGCTCCAGGAAGGCATCAAGTGCATATACAATCAGAATAACCTGTTTAAAACTCAGATTTTTTTAATGACTTTTTTTTTTCTAGAACAGAAGTAAAAGAGCAGAGATTAAAATTTACTCATTCCCCCAGCATGAAAATCACAAAGAGGAAGCAGGAGAATGTTGGAGCACTGCAATTTCTCCAGTCACCGATTAAACTGGTTAGTGTTTGCATAGACTCCAATATTTCTCTTGCATATACTGTCCCCCTTGCCTGGCTATAAACAGCCAGACAAGGTCTACGGATATGCCTACATTTATTTTTAAGCTGGGTGCTGGGGATTAACTATGGTCCTCATGCCTATGCAGTGCAGCAAGCACTCTTACCCACTGAGCCATCTCCCTAACCCTAATATGACCTCTGCTGAAGATGTTAAACTGACCTGCAGATAATTACTATCCTAGAATAACATGCAAGAGGCTGCACCGCTTCCCTAAGGTCACATGTGAACCTAAACTCCAGCATCTCAAGGCTGAAGTGACTGAACCCTCTTAATTACCATCTACAGTAAGATTAAAAAAAAAAAAAAAATTGGGCTGGAGAGATGGCTCAGCGGTTAAAGCACTTGCCTCCAGTGCCTAAGGTCCCGGGTTCAATTCCCCAGTACCCACATGTGCCAGACCCACAAGGTGGTGGCCCTGGTGCTCTCTCTCTCTCTCTCTCTCTCTCTCTGTATCTCTCTGCTTGAAAATATATACATATATCTGCTTGAAAATGAATAAATAAAATATAAAAAAAAATAGAGCTGGGCCTGGTAGAGCATCCTGGGAGAGAGAGGCCAGCCTGGGACAAAGTGAGTTTCAGGTCATTCTGGGCTAGAGCAAGACCCTACCTCAAAAAAAACAAGAAAAAGAAAAGAAAAGATTGGGCTGGATGTGGTGGCACATACCTTTAATCCCATCACTAGGGAGGCAGAGGCAGGAGGCCAGACTGAGATTAGTGAATTCCAGGTTAGTCTGAGCGAGACCCTACCTTGAAAAACTACCAAAAAAAAAAAAAAATTTAAACCAGATTATAGGGGCTGGAGAAATGGCTCAACAATTAGGATGCTTGCCTCCAGAACTAAGAATTCGGATTCAATTCCCCAGTACCCACGTAAACCAGATGCACAGAGTGGTGCATGCATGCATCTGGAGTTCCTTTGCAGTGGCTAGAAACCCTGGCACACCCATACTCACTCTCTCTTTGTCTGTATCTCTCTGCTTAGAAATACATAAATAAAACATTTTTTAAAAAACAGCATAAATTTAAGAAAAATCTTTTTTAAGAAATCTCAAATTGGGCATGTCAGCCTGGGCCAGAGTTAGACAATACCTTGAAAAATTCCCCCCCCAAAAAAAAAAATCTCACCTATTTTCTTGATTCTGTTTCTAATCTTTCTCCTGTCAAACAAGAGTATGGGGCTGGGGAGATTGCTCAGTGGTTAAAGGCACTGCTAGCAAAGCCTGTGTGCCTGGGTTTGATTCCCAGTATCCACATAAAACCAGATGCACAATGTGGTGCATCTGGAGCTCCTTTACAGTGGCAAGAGGCCTTGGTGTGCAGATTCGTTCTCTTTTTCTCCCTCTCCCTCCATATGTGTCTATTTGCTTGCAAATAAATAAAATATTTTTTAATTGTATGCATTGAACTAGACATTGTTTTTAGGTCATGGAGCCTAAGTATCTGGATTATGAAGCCAGTGGTGCCTTAGTTCAAGGCTAAATCCTGAGGCCCAAAGGAAGCAGGAGTACTAGTTGCCAACCCTCAAGGCTTGGTATCAGTAGTGTGTAGATCACAGCACACCTGTCTACAACTACTGACAAGCCCTATGTATATTTATTTTAACAAATATAAAGCTCTCACTACTGCCAGGTAGGGTTATAAACACTGCAACTATTAGATGATTAACACAGTATCTTACAGATGTGGAAACAGGCCCAAAAAGATTGAGTAATTTGCTGAAGGTCACAGCTATTCAGTATTAAAGCCAGAATTCAAACCAGGGCAGTCTGATGTCTGAGGACAAGCTATTACTCTTTTGCTATATTTTCTATTTCTCTTCCTTCATCTATTAAACAGTGCTCATAGTTCTGCCTTATCCCATGGTCATAAGCTGTTACTGGTATACAGTAAGGGAAACATTACTCAGTGGCAGTATAAAGACATCATTCTGTCATCTTCCTTCACCTCTGGCTCACCCAAGAGCAGAAGACAAATCTTTTACCTGAGAAAGATATCAAGTCCACCTGCAGCAGGCTACACCAGAATACAATGGACACTCCATAAGAACAGGGATTGCCTCCTTCTTACCAATATTCCTATAGGGCATGGCAATACAAACCTTTACCCCCAGCACTCAGGACGCTTAAGCAGAAGGATCACAAGTTGGATACCAGCCAGGTCTCCAAAACAAAAAGAAAAGAATAAAACAAAAAAGTCAACAATGTTGCTGGGCACGGAGGCACACACACCCAGGAGTTAGAGGTAGGAGAATCACTATGAGGTCCAGATCTGCCTGGGACTACAGAGTGAGTTCCAGGTTGGCCTGGACTAGTGAGACCCTACCTTGAAAACAACAAAAACAGAACAATGTTTCTGAAGTTGTCTGTGGATAGTGAGGAAATACATAGGGAATTGGAATCAACTGCAAGGATAGTTCTACTAAGGTAGTTAACTGTCACTTCTCAAAAGCACAAAAGAGGTAAATAAAAGTTGTTCTCAGAGGATGGGATGAGCTTGTCATTACTTAAGACAGCCTGGCTGGCTCTTTGGAGGTGGTATTCTAAGCAAAATGCAAAAAATACTGTTTATCCATCTTTTCTAAATGAACACAGGAGACATGAACTTCAATTCTGACTCAGTGGTGCTCACCCTTTCTCTCAAGGTCTTGGATTCACTATGTCTAAATGAGGAGGTTGGACTTTAAGGTTGTAAACACATTCTACTGCTGATCACTTTATAGCAGTCCCATAAACATTTGTTTAATAATGATCACCCCCAACTGACAGGTAACAGAGACTACATGCTCAAGGTCACAGGATCAGGACAGAACATGAACTTCAGCCCAGATCTCTTTCTACACCATTCTAACAATCCCACTTTCCAAGATCCAAATGTGACATTATTCAAAATGTCATTTATCTGTCAAATAATCTTGCCTGACTCCATTAAATCACAGAAGAAACAAGATCAGGTGGGGAAAAAAAAACTGGGATGGAGAGATGGCTCAAATGCCTTCAAAGCCCAAGGACCCATGTTCAAGTCCACAGTACCCACATAAAGTCAGATGCACAAAGGTGGTGCATGCACCTGGAGTTTGTTTGCAGTGGCTAGAGGCCCTGGAGCACCCAATCTCTGTCTCTCTTTCTCTCTTTCTCTCTCTCTCTCTCTCTCTCTCTCTCTCTCTCTCTCTCTCTCTCTCAAATAATAAGTAAAATAGTTTTAAAAATACTATCCAACTAAATACATAAAGAATCAAAGACTTGAATTAGCTGTAAATCCCTTTCTTTTACCCAAAATTCAAATGAGATATTCAGGGCTGGAGAGAGGGCTCAGCAGTTAAGACACTTGCCTCCAGTGCCTAAGCCCCCCCCCCTTAAATTCCCCAGGACCCACATAAGCCAGACCCACAAGGTGGTGGCCCTGGTGCGCTCATGCTCTCGCTGGCTCTCTCTCTCTCTCTGTATCTCTCTGCTTGAAAATGAATAAATAAAATATTTTTTAAATATTTATTCATTTTCAAGGAGAGAGAAAGAGAGAAAGAGAGAGAGAGAGAGAGAGAGAGAGAGTGAGCAAGCACCAGGGCCACCACCTTATGGGTCTGGCTTACGTGGGTCCTGGGGAATTGAACCCAGGGTCTTAGGCACTGGAGGCAAGTGCCTTACCCGCTGAGCCATCTCTCCAGCCCAATAAAGTATTTTTTAAAAAAGGAAAATAAACCCTCCTCAAATGAGATTCAGATAATGACTTCACTTTAAGGTTTAAATTTAAGCAATGTGATTACAAATAACTTCAAGTAACAATACTTCCTGAGAGTAAAGCAAATAACTTGTTTATTAATTGATTCTATATTCAAAACTGTGCTACCTGAACCAAGAAGAGTCACAAGGTGAATCATAACAGGTTGACAGAAAATATCCAGACACTTTACTGCTTCATTTCCATTAACAAAATATTCATTTAATATTAAATTTATTAACACCTTTCTAAGGAAGTCTAGAAAGGTCAAGTTAGGAGTGAAAAAAAACCATGACAGTCACACTCAACTTTCTAAGTGGCTTACACCAGGAGTCAAGGTCAAACTATGTATGGACTCTTTATTCCTCCCAACAAGTATCTAAAAAGCAACTGGGTGTGAGCTTAAAATATTCCAGTGTGTGTGACACACAGAAATGAACACACAAGTAGAAATCAAAGTTCAGGGAGGGCAGGCGGACACGAGCAAAGAGAAGAGAGGGGTTGCAGGGTCACTGATCAGGCTACAGAACGTGAGTGACACTCTGAAAGCCAGAAGAGTCATCCACCTTCTTGCAATTTTACCACCTATCAAAGGGGAAATGTCATCCGACATCTATCTCACCTAACGAATATGGGACTCCAATAACATATTTAAACAGTCTTAACACCGCTGTTATCGTGACTACTGGCTACCGCGGGGCCTTCCTGGCCGTCAGATGGTGGCATTGGGGACAGCCTCTGCAGACTCCAGGCCTGCTGTCAGGTCCCCGTGGCTGCGATGGGCAGCGCGGGCGTCAGGCACGGGGCCCGGAGAACCCCACGGCCCCGGTCACCTTGTCCTCACCTTGAGGAACCGAAAGCCACGGGAAGGGAGCGAGGGCTGCGGCCTCGAGAAAAGAGGGTGTCCCCACGCATCGTCAGGCCGCCGCCGTGCCGCCCCGGGCTCCCGGCGGGGCGGGCCGGGCACCGGGACGCCTTGACCTAGGCTAGGGCATGGCAGGCGCGGGCCAGGCGCCCGGCCGCCGGGACACGAGCTCGGGAAGGCGGCCCGAGGCCGAGCCCGCCTAGCCTGGCCTCGCCTACCGCCGCGGGCACAGCGCAAGGCACCCCGCCCCCGCGAACCCACACGGCCCGGAGCTCGCTCACCTGCAGACGGGTCACCAGCAGGCTGTAAGGCGCCATTTTGTGCACTGACAAAGATGAGGTCGCGTGAAAATGACGTGCCACACGGCGCCTTTAAGGCCTCCGGGACTGGGCGTGGCTAAAGGAGCGACGCGTCATGATGGGGGCGGGGCCTGCTGAGGACGCAGTGGGCGGGGCTTGCGCGTCGGGGGCGAGGTGGGGCGCGCGTGTCCTGAGCCCTGGGGAGGTGGAGGTACATCCGGAGTTCAAGGTCATCCTCGGCCAGCCCGGACCCATGAGTCCCCAGGGAAAACTGTAAAAACGTTTTGTGGAAGCATGCGTGAGGCCCTGGGCTCGATTTTCAGCACACACAAGCCCGCGTAAATTTTCTTTCGGAGCGAACGTCTGTCATCTATGGGTCCAAAACTCAGTTTTTTTTTCTTATTTTTTTCTTTTTGAAAGACTTTATGGGAGGCAGAGGTCGGAGGATTGCCGTGAGTTCAAGACCACCCTGAGACTATAGAGTGAATTCCAGGTCAGCCTGGACTAGAGCGAGACCCTACCTCGAAAAACCAACAAAAACGAAAAACAAAACAAAACAAAAAAAGACTTTAATGCTGTGGATTCAACTTGTCCAGCGGAGCTACGGAAACTCTCGCGAGAACGAGCGAGACTTGATACGACTACTGTAGACGTTGATTAGAAGCTTGGAGGACCAATCACAGCGACCTGGACGTAGGATGGATGGAAGGTTAAAGGTCGAGCGGAAGTTCCCGGAGCTTCCGGTAGCCGGTTTGGAAAAGAGTTATGGCCAAACATCATCCGGATTTGATTTTCTGCCGCAAGCAGGCTGGCGTGGGTGAGACGGCGCCGTGTCCCGGGCAGCGTGGGTGGACTTGATGTTAGACACTGGGGGCGTGGGGTTCGCGCCCCCTCCTTACGGTCAGGCCACGTTTCGCGCGTCCGGGTCCGCGGATCGTGTAGGAGCGCGCGCGCTCGGGGGCGGGTGGGGTGGGGGAGACCACCCCGTGAATTCTAGGTCAGTCTGGGGTAGCGAGGCCAAAAATAATAAATAAATAAATAAGGCAGAAGACCGGGCTGAGTACTAGGATATCTAGGATCCCTTGCCACAAGGACTAATACAGACAGACCACGGAGGAGGATATCCAACTGATCAGGGGTGGGGAGGGGGGAATTGGGGAATTCGGGATAACAGCGCATTGTTTGCCCACTAAGTAATGTAACTCATTATGGACAATAAATATATATTTTTTTTTAAAAAAAGAAAAGGCAGGCTAAGACGACCACCCTGCGGGCTCGGGTCGCGCCTTGTCCCATTCCCTGGACACTGCTTGCAGGATACTTGCTCGCTGTGCTACAACCACAGTTCTAATTGTACTTTTTGCCATCTTTGTTCTTGCAGCTATCGGAAGATTGTGTGAAAAATGTGAGTGCGATACTCCCCTCCCCCCACACCCCTTCCCTCCCGCTCACTTTCTGGAGGGCCAGCAAACCCAGAGGTGCCACAAAGGCCGAATGCCAGGCTGCATCCAAAGGCTCTTTCTATCTCCTCACTTCAGCTTAAAAGTTTTATACACTATATATTAGGTTTTGGAGAAAACCTCTACCTTCAGACAGTAAGAACTGGCAGAGGAATACAAACCCTTCTCCATGCATTCTCGGGCCTGCAGTTTTTAACTCGTTTGTTTGTGATAGAGACAGAAAAAGAGTGTGGGTGCCTGTCAAGGGAATCCAGATGCATGCACCACTTTGCATGTAGCTTTACATGGGTACTGGGAGAATCAGACCCTGGCCAGCAGGCTTTTCAGTTAAGATTCTTTCAATCCCTCAGCCATCTCCCCAGCCTACAAAGTTTTTGAACTCAGTTATACAGACTTACAACCTCTTGGGTGCTCTTCCAAACTCTTTGTATATGTTAACTATTGTTTGTGTTGAAAGGGATTGAGATGGATACTGGGTATGCGAAATCTATGATTTCATGGTAGAGAAAGGCCCCAAAGTCACTGTCAGAGAACGATGGGGCTGGAGAGATGTCTCAGCAGGTAGTTGGTAGCAAAGCCTGATGACCCAGGTTTGATTCCCCAGTACCCATATAAAGCCAGATGTACAAAGTGGTGCATGCATCAGGTTTGTTTGCAGTAGCAAGAGGCCCTGGCAGGCCCATTCTTTGCATCTCCTAGCAAATAAATAATTTTTTTAAAGGACACTGCAAACCTGTCATGGTGGTACATGCCTTTCAGTCCTAGCACTCAGGAGGCAGAGATAGGAGGATCACTGTGAGCTTGAGGCCAGCCTGAGACTATATGGTGAATTCCAGGTCAGCCTGGGCTAGAGCTCGACCCTACCTCAAAAAAAAAAAAAAAGAAAGGACACTGATAGCTATTTCTCAATAGGGAGAGGAGGTCAAGGATTTTGAAGAAGTATTTGCAAAGTAACATCACCCCATTCTCTTTTCCTTGTAGGTGATGGCAAATGTGTGATCTGTGACTCCTATGTGCGTCCCTGCACCCTGGTGCGCATATGTGATGAGTGTAACTATGGATCTTACCAGGGCCGCTGTGTGATCTGTGGAGGCCCTGGCGTCTCTGATGCCTATTATTGTAAAGAATGCACCATCCAGGAGAAGGACGTGAGTCTGCACAGAGCTTTCCAACTGACCTTTCCTCTTCTTCTTCTGTACCACTTTGATCCATAGCCATCCTCTGGGCTCTGGAGATGGCAGTGTTCAGCTGTTCCCTAGATTTTATTTTTTTTTCAAGTTTGTTAGCCAAGTTGGCTGTGGTCCAATAAAGGACACTTTGGTTCTGTCAAGGGCAAAATGTAGGAGAAGCAAATCTTTGTCCATACCAGCAAACTTGAGACCTCCCCTCCCCTACTCCTTTCATGTCTGATGTCTCCTGTGATTAGTCTTGTTTTGTTGTTGTTATTTTTTTTCCAGGTAGGGTTTAGCTTTAGCTCAGGCTAACATGAAATTAACTATGTAGTCTCAGGGTGGCCTTGAACTCATGTCAATCCTCCTACCTCTGCCTCCTAAGTGCTGGGATTAAAGGTGTGTGCCATTAGGCCAGGCCTGTGATTATTCTTATTCAGAAATGACACAAGCAATACTTAGTGTTTTCTCTTTTTGAGGGAATATTTTGTTGTTTTGTTTCTTTTTGCTTGTTTTTTGAGGCAGGGCCTTACTGTGTGGTTCAGGGCTATCCTCCTGTCTTAGCCTCCCAAATGCTGGGATTATAGAGGTAAGCCACTGTGCTCAACTCAGTGTTTTTGAATCTACTATCATAGAGGTCATTTTAGATAGGTATGGTGGTGAATTGGAGAAAATTCAAATTGGTTGTAACCCTAAATGGTTAAAAGAATGCTGATAAGGGCTGGAGAGACACCTTAGCAGCTGGGCAGGTGTGAGGGCCTGAGGGGGTCTGAAACCACCTAGATTCGAATCTCCACTCAAACATCTGGGCACAGCCATGTGTACCTGCAACCCAGACAAAGGGGAGCTGACTAGGCACCAGTATCAGTAAGACTCCAGCTCAGAGAAGAGCATGGAGCTTCTTCATCCACTGCAAGCAAGTGCTTGGGCCGCCACAGGGGCACATACACATGCATGTATATGTTATATACATAAAAGAAAAGGAATACTATAAGTAATATTACAGAATCGATTGGTACTGTAGAGAGGCAATGCATAGATGTGCCTGAGCCTAAGCCCAAGAAAAGGGCTTTGTAGATGAGTGCTGAAGGCAGGTTTTACCCTCGCCCTTTAGATGAGTGCTGGCAGTGGGGGAGGGGCGACCATGAATCACCTTTATTTCCAGTGAGTTCCAGGCCAGCCTGAGAGTACACAGTGAATTCCAGGTCAGCCTGGCTAGAGCCAGATCCTATCTTAAAAAAAAAAAAACAGAAAAGAAATATGGGCTGAGCTGAGGAGATGGCCTGCCAACCCAGGTTTGATTCCCCATTACCTTTGTAAAGCCAGATGCATCTGGAGTTGGTTTGGAGTGGCAGGAGGCCCTGGAAACCTATATACCCAAACACATTCTCTCTAATAAGTTAATAAAAATTTTAGGGTCAGACATGGTGGCACATGCCTTTAATCCCAGCAACCAGGAGGCAGAGGTAGAAGGATTACTGTGAGTTTGAAGCCAGCCTGGGACTACAGAGTGAGTTCCAGGCTAACCTGGGCTAGAGTGAGACCCTACCTCAAAAAAATAGAGTAAGCCGGGCATGGTGGCGCATGCCTTTAATCCCAGCACTCGGAAGGCAGAGGTAGGAGGATTGTCGTGAGTTCAAGGCCACCCTGAGACTACATAGTGAATTCCAGGTCAGCCTGGGCTAGAGCAAGACCCTACTTCAAAAAACCAAAAAAAATCGTTAATTCAATATTCTCATGAGCAAATTGTAGTTTCTAGATGTTATATCCTCCTTATTCCTCACAATGACTTTGTAAGTAGCAGTTATCCCTGTTTTTATAATTTCTCTCCTAGCTAATAAGTGGCCAACCAGGCTGTCTGGCTCAACCTCGTGGTGTCCACATTGCACCATGTTATCCTTTTGTGAGTCCTCTTGGGTGTGCCCATAGGGAGGAGAGAGTCCAACGAACTAGTACTTTGCCTTTGAATGCTGCCCCAGTGAGTGAAACCAGTTAAGACTTTTTTGTTGTTGTTTTGGGGTGTGTATATTTTTGTTGTTTATAAATTTAGCTGTGTGTATGTGTAGAGCCTCTTGTCACTGCAAATTAATGTCTGGCTTACGTGGGTGGCTTAAGAATTGAACCCAGGGGCTGGAGAGATGATAGCTCAGAGGTTAAAGCACTTGCCTCCAGTGCCTAAGGCCCCAGGTTCAATTCCCCAGTACCCACATATGCCAGACCCACAAGGTGGTAGCCCTGATGCGCACGCACACACGCACGCACACACACTCTCTCTCTCTCTCTCTCTCTCTCTCTCTCTCTCTCTCTCTCTCTCTCTCTCTCTCTCTCTCTCTGTATTTCTCTGCTTGAAAATGAATAAATATCTTTAAAAATATATTTAAAAATATTAAAGAAAAGAACCCAGGTCAGCAGGCTTTGCAAGCGTGCACATTTAACTGCTACACCATCTTATTTATTTGCAAGCAGAAAGACACAGAAAATGGGTGTTTCAGGCCTCCAGCTGCTGTAAACGAACTCTATATGTATGCACTACCTTATGCATCTGGCTTTATGTGGATACTGGGGAATTGAACTTGCTCATTAGGTTTTTTTGTTTTTGAGAAGTTAGTCTTACAATTCCTTTGTGACCCAAGTTAGCTTCAAACTCTGAGCCTCTTATCTCAGCCTTCCAAGTGCTAAGTTTACAGTTGTGTACCACCATGCCAGACTAAGACTATTTCTTACATTTTCATACTGTCTGTTCTTTTAAAAAATGAGGGAAAAAAAAAACTGGGTGTGGGGACGCACAACTTTAATCCCAGCACTCTGGAGGCAGAGGTAGGAGTATCACCATGAGTTCAAGGCCATCCTGAGACTACACAGTGAGTTCCAGGTCAGCCTGGGCTAGAGTGAGACCCTACCTAAAAAAAAAAAAAAGAGAGGAAGGTTGTAGATTATGGAAAACAATTTCAGTTGGTAGTTTGAACAGTCTTCCATTCTAGACTGTAATTTGTATTTACTCTGACAGTCATTCTGCTTTCTACGGGTGTAGCTCTGCTCAGTCCCTCTCTTTAGTAGAGGGACTTGGTTCTTGGATTGGTCTCTCCTTTTCTTAGGTCTTGAAAACGGTGCCTGGCTTGTGGTAGAAGCATGGTACAACAGTTTTGGTGCTGCCCCTATAAATTATTCCTAGGAATCCTCCCTCCCATACACACACATAGGGCATCTGGTACATAGTAGGTATTTCTAGTGACTTCCAGTGTATGAGTAGTGAAGATAAGGTACACACCATACTTAAGCTAGATAAAAATCCATTTTAGGGGCTGAGGAGATGGCTCAGCGGTTAAGGTGCTTGCCTACGGAGCCTGATGATCCCGGTTCGATTCCCCAATATCCATGTAAAGCTGAACGTACAAAGTGGTGCATGAGTCTGGAGTTTGTTTGCAGTTGCTAGAGGCCCTGATGTACCCATTCTCTCTGTTTTTCTTCTCCTCTTCTCTCTCAAAAAGGTCTTTTTTTTTTAATATTTTATTTTCAAGGAGAGAGAGAGAGAGAGAGAGAGAGAGAGAGAGAGAGAGAGAGAGAGAGAGAGAGAGCGTGCACCAGGGCCACCACCTTGTGGGTCTGGCTTATGTGGGTCCTGGGGAATTGAACCCAGGGCCTTAGGCACTGGAGGTAAGTGCATTAACCGCTGAGCCATCTCTCTAGCCCTCAAAAAGGTCTTTTAAAAACATTTAAGTACAGCATTTTCTTGAACTTATACATAGTTACAGCTAGAGTTTATATCTGACATAAACTTACAGCCATAGAGTGCTTAATAAATGCAAATTGCCAAGCCAGGCATGGTGGCGCACGCCTTTAATCCCAGCACTCAGGCAGAGGTAGGAGGATTGCCGTGAGTTCGAGGCCACCCTGAGACTACATAGTGAATTCCAGGTCAGCCTGGGCTAGAGCGAGACCCTAACTCGGGGGGAAAAAAAAAATGCAAATTGACGTCTGACTTGTCTGCTTGTGATATGTGACCTGATACCTTAGGATTCTTGTGTCTTACTCTGCCCTGAGAATCATTCTAGACATGCTTCACCTACTTCACATACAGGAATGTGCTGAGGATATTCGAGATCTAGCTCACGTGTACTCGGCACTAGTTTCCAAGGAACACAAAACAGTCCAGTGACATGATCCAGCTCTCATCCTTACAGATAGATTAAGTGCCAATGCTTTTTCCTATGCAGAAATCTTCCTGCAACAAAAGCCACCCGTTATTGTTCTCTTCCTGCAACTTTCATAATTTATAAGGTAATTAGGTCAGTAAACTAAGCTGGGTGTCCTTGTTTAATAGTTTTTCAGAGCCTTGAAAATAACCAGGAGTTCAGAACTGCACATGGTAGGGTATGTATCAAAAAAAAAAAACAAAACAAGAATCCTTTGCTGACCTCAGTACCAGAGAACCGTTTAGTACTTTCTTGTCGTGGCAGTATATGACAAAGGAACTCTTGATTCCTTTACTCTTTAACCTGCCAGCCTCCTTACCTTTCCCAACCACAGGATAAGAGAGATAACTAACATTGGCAGAGTTCTTTTTAAGTTAAAAACTTAAATATTATTTTTTTTTTTTTTGGTTTTTCAAGGTAGGGTCTCACTTTAGCCCAGGCTGACCTGGAATTCACTATATAGTCTCAGGGTGGCCTTGAACTCATGGCGATCCTCCTACCTCTGCCTCCCAAGTGCTGGGATTAAAGGCGTGCGCCACCACGCCCGGCTAAAAACTTAAATATTATTTTTATGGTATAGAAATCAAACCTAGGATCTCACAGGGTGTTGGGGGGGGTTGAACCCAGGGCCCTGCACATGGTAGACAAGTACTTTATGGGGCAGAATGCTTGCTGGGTACCAGGTGCTGTGCTGAACATTCTTCTAAAACTTAAGACTTAGAAATGAGGAAGCTAAGACTTAGGAATACGAAGCCGCTCAAGACCAAGGCCATTCAGCTAATACATGGCAAATCCAGGACTAGAACCTAGTTCTGTCTAATTTGGTGTTACTCAGCTGTTTTGGTTTATTCTCCTATTTTGTTTTAGTTGCAGGGATCAAATCCAAAAACAATTTTTTTAACAAGAGAAATTAAGTACTTAGAAATAAGATGATTTTAGGGGCCTAGAGAGATGACTCACTGGTTTGGTTAAGTATGCTTCCTACACAAGCATGAAGGCTTGGGGGACCTAAGGCCACCAGATTTCCAATCTCCAGATCCCATATAGAGCTGAGCGTGGCCACACCCACCTATAACCCCAGTCCTGCAGTGGAGTGGTGACCTGAGAATCACAGGAGCCCCACAAGCTACGGAACCAGAAAAGAGAATCCTGCTTGGAACAGACTGGGTGGAAAGGCATTGGAACAGGACACCCAAAGTTCTGCTCTGACCACCGCAGGCAAGCTCCCCTTGCAGGAGGCAAACCTGTGGGGCACCTCAAGAGCACATACCATGCATGCACACACAAGCAAAAAGAGTGTTGGGTAGGAGTGAGCATTAGTTTGTAAATGTTACAGTATTGAAAACGTCATCGTCCTCTTGAGGGCAGTATTGATTATTGATTGTCCTTGTGGAAGATGCATGGTCTAACCCATGCACCTCCTCCTAACCACCTCACCATGTCATTCCTCCAGCTAAGAAAGATGTACTTCTCTTCACTTGCCACGTCCACCTTCCTCTTCTCCCTGGCTTATGTATTTTATTTTTTCAGTACTTGGGATTAGTGAATTTAAGGACTCCCACTTGCTAGGCAAATACTAGTTGCAGTCACACACATCTGTACTCCAGCACTCAGGGGGATTACCATGAGTTCAGGGCCAGCCTGGACTACATAGCAAGTACTAGGCCAGTCAAGGTGACATAGCAAAGCCCTGTCTGGCTGTGAGTCTGTGAAAGAAATGCTGAAAAAGCCGAAGTGAAGGAAGAAAGAGGCTTTTGAAATCGCTCCAGCTGTTTTTTTGGGGTTTTTTTTTCCTGGACTGGGGATTCAACCTAAATCCTAGTCATGTGGAGTTGTTTCTTTTCTTTTTCTTTTTCCCTTGGTTTTTCGAGTTAGGGCCTTACTCTAGCCCAGAACGACCTGGAGTTCACTATGTAGTCCTAGGGTGGCCTCAAACTCACAGCAATTCCCTACCTCTGCCACTATGACTAGCCTATTTTTATTTGAGAGAGAAGACCCCTTGTTTTTACTAGAGCTTTAAGTCTAGATTAAATAACCTTGAATTTTCCCAGTGAGCAATTGGGGAACCTGGCTCCCTTTTTACATCACATTCTACAGGTAGAAATCCTGAGTATAATAGAAAATCATACAGTGCTAAAAGTTGACTTTGTGGTCTTACTTAAAAATTAAAAAACAAGGTCAGGCGTGGTGGCACACACCTTTAATCCCAGCACTTGGGAGGCAAAGGTAGGATCACTGTGAGTTCAAGACCACCCTGAGACAACATAATGAATTCCAGTTCAGCAGATGGAGTCGTTTGTGAACTCACTGCTTCTGGGGCTGCATTGAAACGGCTGAAGCTCGCAGAAGGGACCAGGGCAGATCTCATTCCAGATGAGAGAGCTGCATGTTAACAGCGTTCAGGCACTAGAGCAGTCTCCTCCCCATCCAAGACTATGTTCAAATAAAGAGAATAAGGACACATAGAAACCCAGAATTCTCTGATGGCATGTAAATGTAACGTAGGATTGAACCTTCTGATAAGTAAATGATGGGTGGATTTTTTGATACAAGGTCTCATTCTGTAGCCAAGGCTGGCCTTGAAATCATAAGCAATACTGCCTCAGTCTTCCAAGTGTTGGGATTATAGTTGTGAGCCACACCTGTTAGCCTAGCTACTGAGTTCTTGTTATTTGGGGAGGTTTTTTGTTCATTTTTCTGTTTTTGTTTTTTGCTTGATGTATGGAGTGTACATGTGTGCACATCTGTGTACAAATCTTTTCTATTGCCTAATTTCCTTGAGACAGAATCTCGCATTGCACCTGGTGCTCATAGTGTTTTCATTTAGATAAGTTGATCAGCGAGCCCCAGAGATGCTCCTATCTCTGCTGTTCTCAGCACCAGGTTACAGGTGTGTGTGCATGCTCAACTTGTTACATGGCGGTCATACTTGGGTCCTCACAGTTGCACCACAAGTACTTCTCTCTGAGCCATCTACCCTGGTTTTTGTCAGGGTCTCTGTGGCCCAGGCTGCCCTGGAACTCATGGTGGCCTCAGACTTGTGACACTCCTCCAGTCTCAGCCTCCAAGTGCTGAGATTATAAGCATGAGCCACCACACCCAGCTCCAGCTAATAATTCTTGTGTATGTGTACATGTGCATGTGGAGGTCAGAAGTCTTCAGGGGCTGGAGAGATGGCTCAGCAGTTAAGGCATTTGCTTGAAAAGCCTAACGACCCAGGTTAGATTCCCCAGTACCCACCTACATAAAGCCAGATGCACAAAGTGGCACATGTATCTGGAATTTGTTAGTAGTGGCTAAAAGCTCTGGTACGCCCACACCCATTCATATTCTCATTATCTCTCTCTCCCCCTCTCTTCTCTCATTCTCTGTCTCTGCTTGCAAAAAAAAATAATAATTTGTACTTTAAAATAAAAAAGGGCTTCAATCACTACCTTATTTTTATGAGGCAAAGTCTTTCACTGAATCTGAGCTCACCACTTTAGCTGGACTAACGAGCCAGCTTACCCTAGGGATCCTCCTGTCTGTCTCCCCATTGCTGAGCCTGGAATTTTACATGGAAACTGAGAATCCAAACTCAGGACCTCATATTGTATGGCAAGCACTTACCAACTGAGCTGTCTCCCCAGGCCCCTCTGACTAATAAATTCTTAATGGATCAAATTGAATAACTGGAAAGATTAACAAACCATTAACCCAAAAGCTATAAAATGGTCTTTGAAAACTTCTGAGAGATAAGGGGAGAGATGATAATGTTGATTGATCTGACACACACATTGAGATTAGGTATTTGGACACATTTGTAAAGCCATTTATTGGGAGTTTGGAGGGAGTGGTGGGGGTTGAACCCAAGGGGCTTTGTGCATAGACAGACACTTACATAGGTGCATCCCCAGCGCTGTTGGGGGTCTTTGAATGATAAGGTGCTGACTTGATCTTTTGTTCCTCCTATGGCTAAATTTTTAATCTTAAACCCCTCTTGACTCAAGCTCAACAACTTATCAATTCCTCCATTCTGTTTTCCAGAGAGATGGTTGCCCAAAGATTGTCAATTTGGGGAGTTCTAAGACAGATCTGTTCTATGAGCGCAAAAAATACGGCTTCAAGAAGAGGTGATTGGTGGGAGGCTTCTTCCTCCTCCCATCAAGTTGCTGCAGTTGCCAGAAAAAAAATGCCGACTACTACCAGCAGAAAGGAGCAGAGCCCGGAGAGTCACCAGGAGCGACTGGCCCCTTCTCCCTTCCTCTCCCTCACCCAGGCGGGCAGGGATGGAAGGGATTCTTCTTGGAGCACTCTGGCTG
The DNA here is from genome assembly GCA_004024765.1 of Zapus hudsonius. NCBI lineage: Eukaryota > Metazoa > Chordata > Mammalia > Rodentia > Dipodidae > Zapus > Zapus hudsonius. Next base: position 54,913 of record PVHP010002516.1, read on the forward strand.
ACTATCCGAGAACAGTTGATAGCTTAGTTCACGATTGGTTTTTTAATTTGAGAAGCAAGGCTCTGCCGTTCACATCGCTACGTTCTTTCTACACCAAGAGCTTAACAGGAATAATCACCTTCCATCCTTCTGTCAGAGTGTGGGCAGTGACACCAGCCCCAGTGAGCGTCTTCCTGCAGCAGCTCTGATGGCAATTGTCCTCGATGACCCTCAGTGTGGCAGAGCTCTAGCCATCAGAACAATGAATGTGATGTGAGCATTTACTCTGACAAAGCTTGCCAGATGGTGCTGGTTTCATGTTATTTTCCTTCTGAGAAATTGGAAACTGTTGTTGCTATTGTTTTAATAAAGTTGGTGTTTATTTTCTGGTATTCAGTTGCTGTCCTCATTTAGTTTAACTCTTAAAATTTACTGTTAGTGCCGGGCATGGTGGCGCACGCCTTTAATCCCAGCACTTGGGAGGCAGAGGTAGGAGGATCGCTGTGAGTTCGAGGCCACCCTGAGACTACAGAGTGAATTCCAGGTCAGCCTGGGCTAGAGTGAGACCCTACCTCGAAAAACCAAAAAAAAAAAAAAAATTTACTGTTAGTCACCCAGGATTTAGTGACTAGAAATAAGAGGCAATGGGATTCACAAAACACCTTGTCCTCTAATTGTCTTTAGAAGGAACTCAAAAGTCATGTGTGCCTTCCATGTAGGTAAACCATTTTTAGAAACTTAGTATTTAGTCTGGCATGGTGGCACACACCTTTAATCCCATCGCTCAGGAGGCGGAGGTAGGAAGATCGCCATAAATTCAAGGCTGCCCTGAGACTACATAGTGACTTCTAGGTCAGCCTGGATTAGAGGAATAGCCTGCTTCAAGACAAAAAGAAAAAAAGAGGGACAAGATTAAATTGGAGACTTAAAATGCATATATTCACTTTAAGGGTTTCCTCTTTATAATTTAGTTACTGACAGTTTTTATACATGTCTATAGTGTATTTTACTCATTCACCTCCCATTACATTCTCTCATCCCCTTCCTCCCACTGAACCCTTCAAATTCCCAACTAGTCCCAATTCTATTTCGATGTCTTTTCTTTTTTGTGATCCACTGAGTTTAGTGAGAGTTGTTCACATGAGCATGGGTGGGAATAATTTACCAGAGAGCACAGTGGCTACACCACTGAGGAAGATGTCTCCATTTCCCCTAGCAACCATTCCCTACCAAGAAGGAGCTCCTCAGATAGGGTCCTTTTAAGGAAATATGTTCTAGTGGCTCATGCCTGTACTCTCAGCACCTGGTAGTTGGAGGCATGAGGATCAAGAGTTCAAGACTACCCTCAGCAACAAAGGTAATTCGAGACCAGTCTGGGTTACATCAGACCCTATAAAACGCAAGAAAATTTTTCTTAAAATTATCAAGGAGATACAGTAGAGCACTTGCCTTACATGCGCAAGGCCCTAGATTCAATCCCCAGCACCAGAAAAGGAGGTGGGGGAAAAGTAAATTATCAAACTAGAGAAATTTAGACATATCCCTTTGCCCGATTCATCTTCATTTCTGCCTGCTGAGGTGATAAGCAGAGTACCCTGGGAGGGCATTTCCCCAGCCAGAGGTGTTTATTTAAGTTCATTCAAGCAGGTGTGGTTTTCTTTGTTTTGTTTTTGTTTTGATTTTTTGATTTTTCGAGGTAGGGTCTCACTCTAGACCAGTGTGGCTTAACTCCTACCTCTGCCTCCCAAGTGCTGGGATTAAAAGCATGCACCACCATGACCAACTTCAAGCAGTTTTTGTTTTATATTTACTTGCAAGCAGAGAGAGAATGGGCACTCCAGGGTCTCTAACCACTGCAAATGAACTTCAGATGCATGCACCACTTTGTGCATCTGGCTTTACATGGGTACTGGGGTGATCAGACTCTGTAGGCAAGTGCCTCACCTGATGAGCCATCTATCTGCCCAGCCCTCAAGCAGGGCTTTAGTACTACAGATAGGGAAAGATGCAGCTCAATGCAGGCATCATGGTGGGTCCTGAGGTATCCACAGTTGGCCCACATTTACCCTGCAACTTGGTAGGAAAGCCAAAGAAAGATTTTTTTTTTATTTTTTTATTTTTTTTGTAGAAAGATCTTTTTGTGCCGGGCATGGTGGCGCACGCCTTTAATCCCAGCACTTGGGAGGCAGAGGTAGGAGAATCGCTGTGAGTTCGAGGTCAGCCTGAGAATCCAGTGAATTACAGGTCAGCCTGAGCTAGAGTGAGACCCTACCTCTAAAAACCAAAAAAAAAAAGATCTTTTTGTTCAGGGTTTTGGTTTGTGTCAATAAAACACTTGACCCTAACCCTAAGATAATCACAAAAAAAAGTCCTATTACAGCCCACAGGGTGCATGGTGGGAAGGTTCTTTGCCCAATTTGGCAGTCATTCAGAAAAGCAGGACAAGGTCAAGGCCATGGGGTTAAACAATCGGGAAGGCTTTTCAGGTGTTTCGCCACCCCATTCTCCAGTCACTGGGGTTCTTTTTCAGTTCCTCTACTGATTTCCTTTCTGTTTTCAGTGTGTTTTATTTCTTCCTGTTGATCACTGTCTAGGGCCGCTCCTCTCCTCTCCTTGCACAGCTAACTCCTACTCGGTAGTCCTTCATGACTGAGCCAAATATGTCCTCAGATGTCTTCCACCCTGCAATCGAACTTCCCCTTGGACTCCCACGCAGCCTCTTCCGTGTGTTCTTAAGCATTAGTGGTTATTAGCTGTCACCCTCTGGGCAGATCACAGGTGTTGGATGTTGAGTGAAAAACTGAAGTCAAGGAAACCAGATAATAAGCGGCCTTGAAGGACATCCAGGAGCCTGCAGGCAAAGAGTGTTGCTGTCGACACAAAAGACACTGTATGCTGAGAAACAATTTCAGGAAAGGTCTTGAAGAGGGTGATGTGCCGGGAGAAGTTAGACCAGGCGGGCCAAAGACCAGTCACTGTTAGAATTTGTCGCTGATTTTTGTTTTTTGAGTCAGTCTCATATCTCAATTTAGAATGTAGGATTCTCCTACCTCAGCCTCCTGAGTGCTGGGGTTACACATGTATCACTATGCCCAGCTTTGAATTGATTCATTAGTAACTTTATAATTTTTTTGTAATATTTTTTTTGGCTTTTCGAGGTAGGGTCTCACTCTAGCCCAGGCTGACCTGGAATTCACTCTGTAGTCTCAGGCTGGCCTTGAACTCATGGTGATCCTCCTACCTCTGCCTCCCAAGTGCTGGGATTAAAGGCGTGTGCCACCATGCCAGGTTTGTAACATTAATTTTTTAACATTCATTTGTGTGTATACATGTGTGTTTATATGTGTTTTTGTGTGAGTACCAGTGCCTGCGTGCCACGGGAGGAAGTCAGAGGACAGCCTCCAGGTCCATCCTCACTCTTCCACCTCATTCAAGGCTGGGTTTCTCTGGATCTCACCTGGCTGTACCTTTTGCTGTGCTCACTGAGCTTCGTGGGAAATTCTCCTGTCTCCACCTCCTGAGATTTCAGAAGCCCACCTCCATATCTAGCTTGTTGGGTTTTTTGTTTGTTTGGGTGGGGAGGGAATTTTGAGGTAGGATATCACTCTATCCCAGACTGACCTGGAATTCACTATGTAGTCTCAGGATGGCCTTGAACTCATGATGATTCTCCTACCTTTGCCTCCCAAGTGCTGGGATTAAAGGCATGCGCCACTATGTCTGGTCCATTTTCAGATTTTATTTATTCTTTTAATATTTTATTTATTCATTTTCAAGCAGAGATACAGAGAGAGAGAGAGAGAGAGAGAGAGAGAGAGAGAGAGCGCACCAGGGCCACCACCTTGTGGGTCTGGCTTATGTGGGTACTGGGAAATTGAACCCGGGGCCTTAGGCACTGGAGGCAAGTACCTTAACCGCTGAGCCATCTCTCCAACACATTTTCAGCTTTTAATATGATGTTTGAAGATGGAACTTGGGGTACTCAGGACTCAGGCTTGAGCATGGAGTTTATAATGCCCTGAGCCATCTCCCTAGTGTCTGTAACTTTTAGTATCTAACATGAATTCAAATGTTTTGTCTGGGGGGGAAATTTAATTTTTTTCAATTAATTTTTTGCTTCCATGAAAATGCTTCTTAAAAGGCCTTCAGGAGAGGTTATGATTATGCCCACAAGGACCTCAAAGCGCATGCCTCCTACACATTGATGGGACCATGGAACAACTTCAACTTCACTGTTCCTCTGCGATCCAATTTCATCACAGATCTTGAATGAACCTTTGGCTTCTTTTCTTTGGATTCATGGTAACCAAGAGAACCATAGACTACAAAGAATGTGGTAAGAACACCTTTATGGACTCAGTGGTAAAGTGCTTGCTTAGCATGCATGAAGCCCTGGATCCTCTCCAACACAGCAAATAAATAACATTGAGATAAAGCAAAAGGTCTTCAACTTTCTCGTTTTCTTATTTGTGTTTATCTTGTACATTTAGAATAATTCCCTTAAATTAAGACAAAAGTACAAAATTCTCCCCATGTACAAGGTGAATTTTAACCAACAATACAAAATTCTGTGATGAAATAAGATCTCAGTGAGCTGTGTATACCCACACACCCACACACCCACCCCCACACACAATTGGAGCCAGGCACACCATTAATCCTAGCACTCGGGAGGCAGAGGTAGGAGGTCAGCCTGAGACTATGTAGTGAATTCCACATCAGCCTGGGCTAGAGCAAAAGCCTACCTTGGAAAAAAAATTGGAACGGACTGGAGGGATGGCTCATTGGTTAAAGATGCTTGCCTGCAGCCAGGCGTGGTGGCACACGCCTTTAATCCCAGCACTCAGGAGGCAGAGGTAGGAGGAGCGCCATGAGTTCAAGGCCACCCTGAGACTACACAGTGAATTCCAGGTTAGCCTGGGCTAGATCGAGACCCTACCGTGAAAAAAAAAAATGCTTGCCTGCAAAGCCTAACTGCCTGTGTTCAAATCCCAAGTACCTACATCAAGACAGAGTGCAGTGGGAGGAGGCCCTGGCACACCCATACTCACTCTCTTTCTGTCTCTGTCAAATGGATAGAAATAAAAAATATATGAACTGAAACCGTGACTGGTGTTCATCTTCACGGTTGAAATAATGCCTACATATGTCTGACTGAACTCACTGTGGTCAGCCTGAGAAAGCTGTTCCCTTTGTTGGATATAAGATGAGTAATACTGTTATTCTGTTATTAACGTATTAAGTACTCATTGTCCAGTCTGTTTTTGTTTTTAGACAGTTTCGTGTAGCTCAGGCTGGGACTTGTGATCTTTCCAAATGCTGGGATTATAGGCTCTGTTGTACTCAGTTGTAAATTCTTTTTTTTAAATTTTATTTATTCATTTTCAAGCAGAGAAATACAGAGAGAGAGAGAGAAGGAGAGAACACCAAGGCCACCACCTTGTGGGTCTGACATATGTGGGTCCTGGGCAATTGAACCTGGGGCCTTAGGCACCAGAGACAAGTGCCTTAACCGCTGAGCCATCTCTCCAGCCCATAAATTCTTTAAAAAAATAGATAGATAGATAGATGATAGATAGATAGATAGATAGATAGATAGATAGATAGATAGATAGATAGATAGATAGATAGCATGGTGGTACACATCTGTAATCCCAGCACTCGGGAGGATCACCATGAGTTCAAGGCCACCCTGAGACTATGTAGTGAATTCCAGGTCAGCCTGGCTAGCTAGAGCCAGACCTTACCTTGAAAAACAAAACAAGAAAAAGTTTTATTTATTTGCAAAGGAGAGAGAGAATGGGCAAGCAAACTCCAGATGCGAATACCACCTGAGAAGGAACACAAGGCCTTGCATATCCTAAGCAAGTGATCTACCACTGGGCTACATCATCAGCTCTTGGCTTTGAGACAAGTGTCACCATGAGGCCCATTCAGCCTGACACTGAAGATCACATCCTCCTGCCTCTGCCTTCTCTACACTACATGGATTATAGTTGTGTGCCACCATGCCAGGCTCCAGCTCCTCCAAGAGTGATTTTTAAAAATACTTTTTTTAAAATTTTATTTATTTATTTATTTGAGAGATGAGAGAGAGAGAGAGAGAGAGAGAGAGAGAGAGAGAGAGAGAGAGAATATGGGCACACCAGGGCCTCCATCCACTGCAAATGAACTCCAGATGCATGGCCCTCTTATGCATCTGGCTTTTATATGGGCACTAGGGGCTCAAACTCAGGTCCTTCTGCATTGCAGGCAAATGCCTTAACTGCTAAGCCATCTCTTCAGCCCTAAAAATACTTTTCTTTATTTGCAAGCAGAGAGACTTGGAAGGCCTGAGAGATGGCTCAGTGATTAACGTGCTTGCTTCAAAGCCCATCAACTCAGGTTCGCTTCCCCAGATGCAGAGTGGCACATGCATCTGGAGTTCATTTGCAGCAGCTGGAAGCCATGGCGCACGCATTCTCTCCTCTCTCTCTCTCTCTTTCACTCTCCAGAGGCAGAGGATTGCCTTGAGTTCGAGGCCACCCTGAGACTACATAATGAATTCCAGGTCAGCCTGGGCTAGAGCAAGATCCCACCTCAAAAAAAAAAAAAAAAAAAAGGAACTGGAAATTGGCGGGAGAGATGGTTCAGTGCTTAAGGTGCTTACATACCCATGTAAAGCCAGATGCACAAAATGGCTCATGCACCAAGAGTTAGTTTGCAGTAGCTACAGGCCCTGGTGCTTGTGCGCTCTCTCTCTCTCTCTCTCTCTCTCTCTCTCTCTCTCTCTCTC
>PVHP010002516.1:61766-89415 GCA_004024765.1 Zapus hudsonius
TCAAAAACAACTGAGATAGGAGGATTGCCATGAGTTCGAGGCCAGCCTGAGACCATAATTCCAGGTCAGCCTGGGCTGGAGCAAGAAGACCCTACTTCGAAAAAAATAAACAGACAAACAAAAATGAACTGAGGGCTGGAAAGATGGCTTAGAGGTTAAGGCATTTGCCTGCAAAGCAGAAGGACCAGAGTTTGATTCCCCAGTTCCCATGTATAGCCAGATGCACAAGGTGGCACATGTGTCTGGAGTTTGCTTGCAATGGCTGAAGGCCCTGGCGTGCCCATTCTCTTTCTCATCTGCCTCTTTTTCTCTCTCAAATAAAAAAACAAAATATTTTTTTAAAAGAACTGAGATTATTTTCATCATTTCCCAAGTACTTTATCCACAAGTAGCCGCCACCAGAGCCACATCGTTTGCTTTCTTTGAACCCTGCCTTAGCAAGGGACACATTTGTTTTCTTTCCTTGTTTATTACAGTCTTGGTGAAACATCCCAAACTACTTGCCAGTATTTCCCAAAGTCAGAACTTTTTTGTTTTGTTTTTGAGATAAGAGTCTCACTCTAGCCCAGGCTGACCTGGAACAGTGATCCTTCTACTTCTGCCTCCCAAAATCTGGGATTAAAGATGCTTCCCACCAAGCCCTGCAGGGTTCTTGTTTTTGTTTTGTGCCCTTGCTCCTACCCACCAGCAGCAGCAGATGAGAAAAATCAAATGGAGAAACTTGTTTTCTTGGATAACTTCAAAGAAATGATATAAACAATTTCAACCTGACGTGTGTGAGAACAAGGCTCACCTGGAGTTAATTGAGGCCAATTATGACCAGCTTGTCTTGTCACCGGCATCAAACCATCTGGCATAACTTGCTTTACTCTCATAGAGGGGAGTTTTCCTGGCCTCCGCCCCCTGCACTCCCCAAAGCTGACTATTGTGAAAACATGGTGTTTACCTTTCAACCTATGATTATTCAAAATGGGAGGAGATTCAGGAATGCTTGAGTAGAAATTCAGATTACAATTAATCCCTGGCAAGATGAAATCACTTTGGGGAGAAAAATTTCCTAGTCACTACAAGTTAGAGACGTCAGCCATTAAGAAGAGTGATTACTGTCTTTCACTCTATTTTTATCTTTTCTTATTTATACCTCACTCTTTAGGCAAAGCTCTTGTTTGCTCAGGAGGCTGGTTTGCTTGTTTGTGAAGCTGCCAGGGCTGATAGAAGGAAAAACACAAATGTGCAGAGCCTTCCTCTGAGAGCAGCCTGCCTTTCTGCAGCCTGCAGGGAATGATAAGACTTCATTGGCTTAAGAGTTCTCCATCCTTCCTTCCTTCAACAATTCCTTCCAAGTCGCCCTAACCTTTCTTTTCATTCTGTCCTGGAAGCTTTCCCAGTGGGGAAGGCACACCAACTGGGCACTGAATATGCAGGATATATGGAATGCAATTTGGCCAAATTGTCTTGAAGAAGTTGAATAGAAACTATTTTGCAGTTTCAGACCTTTGGGGAAAGGGGGGAAACAACTATTTGAATCAGTTTTATTTGATTCAAATAAAAATTTTATTTCATACAATCTCCATTTTTAAAAATATATATTTATTGTCCATAATGAGTTACATTATTTAGTGGGCAAACAATGCGTTGTTATTCCGAATTCCCCAATTCCCCCCTCCCCATCCCTGATCAGTTGGATATCCTCCTCCGTGGGCTGTCTGTGTTAGTCCTTGTGGCAAGGGATCCTGGATATCTTAGTACTCAGCCCGGGATCTCCATTTTTATAGATAAAGAAACAGCACTTGTAAGCTGGTCACGGCTGTCCACTCTTTTTATTCCAACTGAGGTAGGAGTATCGCCATGAGTTCTAAGCCAGCCTGGGCTATATAGAGTGAGCTCCAGGTAAGCCTGGGTCTAGAGTGAACCGTTTTACAAAAAAAAAATGGCATTTTTGGGCTGGAGAGATGGCTCAGCGGTTAAGGCACTTGCCTCCAGTGCCTAAGGCCCTGGGTTCAATTCCCCAGGTCCCACATAAGCCAGACCCACAAATTCCCCAGGTCCCACATAAGCCAGACCCACAAGGTGGTGGCCCTGGTGATCCCTCTCTCTCTCTCTCTCTCTCTCTTTCTCTCTCTCTCTCTCTGTATCTCTCTGCTTGAAAATGAATAAATAAAATATTTTTTTAAAAATGGCATTTTTATTTACTTATTTGCAAGGAGAGAGACACACACAGAGATCGAGAGAGTCAGAGAATGGGTACACGCCAGGTGCCCCGGCTGCTGAAAACGTGCCACCTTATGTATCTGGATTTATGTGGGCACTGGAGAATCGAACTCTGGTTGTTAGGTATTGCAGGCAAGTGCCTTAACTGCTGAGCCATCTTTCCAGCCCAAAATATTTTTATCTATTTATTTGCAAGGAGAGAGAGAAAAAAAATGGCATTTTAAAAATTACTTTTTAGAAAGGTAATTGTAGCTGGGCGGTGCACGCCTTAATCCCAGCACTCGGGAGACATAGGAGGATCGCTGTGAGTTCGAGGCCAGCCTGGGCTAGATAGAGACCCTACCTCAAAAAAAAAAGGGGGGGTATTTGTTGCATTAAATCAAAATCACACTGTAGGCGGCAGAGATGGGACATAAACCCACCTACTTCCATGGTTTGCCTCTAATCGACTACAAACCCCGGCACCCCTTGCTAGACGCTGCGCAAACGCACACTTCCCAAGGCCCAGTCCCCAGCGGCTGGAGCTCAAACCCAATCAGACGTCAGCTCTCCTCGCTCGCGGGCCAATGGGAGGGCTGTTGCTATCACATCCGAGTATTTTTAGCTTTCGAGGTAGCGAGCTGAGCCTCGGTGGAGGTGAAACACAACACGGGGGGGGACACTAAAAGAGGGAAGGGTGAAGCGGGGAGAGGAGGGGGCATGTGGATGACGCTCGGCCTCCGGGTGACGCACGAGGCAAGTAGTCCCTGGAGTGCCCGGGGCCGGGGTGCGGGGGATGGGCACCGGGGCTCCGGTTCCCGCCCGCCTCCCTCCAGCTCTCCGGGCTGCAGTCAAGGAGAGCGGACTTAAGTCCCCGTGCCACCGCGGCTCTCTGCCCTTGTCCAGGCCATCAAGGAAAATCAAATGCAAACTGTTCGTAACTGGAAACTTCCCGGTCCCGCCACCTCGCGTGGGTTAGAAGCTGCTGCTGCCCGGCCGGAACCGTCGGGGGGAAAAAAAATGAAGTGGGGGAGGGAAGAGCTGGGCAAAGGGCGACCTCGGTACGCAGGGCCCCGGTCCAGTCCGCCCGTGACTTCACCCGAGCGCAGTCTGTCCACTTCCAGCTCTGCGTCCCGCGCGACCAAAGTCCGGACAGGGGCCTCCGGGCGCGCCCCGGGCCGGGTTCGGCGAGCCCGGCTTCGCCACCGAGGCGCCTCCGGGTGTGCAAGCCCGGTTCACCGCGCCAGGGTTGGCGCTGCTCCTGCGGCGGGGCTATTGCTGAAAGAAGCGTAGCCCCCTGTTAGCCCACGGTGGTCGCCAGCCTGGGAGAACCAGAGGGGAGGGCCAGGGGTCGCGCTCGCCATCTGGCACCCGGACCCTGGGCTCTGCCCCTCTTCCTGGCTTCAGTTCTCCCTGCCCCGTCTTTCCTCCGACACACGGTGCCCGTCCCTAGCGCGGTGCCAGGAAGGCTCAGGCTGACCCGGGCTCAGGTCCGGAACGTTTCTAGAGCTCGCGTAACCTCAGAAAAGACTGGAACCCGGGTGGTGCGAGCGCCACGGGACAGAGCCGGAGGGACCCGCCAACGCGCGCAGCCTCGATGCTGGGGCAGGTGCAGGGCAGGCTCTTGGTGGGCAGTTCTGGGGGTCGGGTGATGCCGGCTCCTCCCCGCAACATTCACCCATCTAACAGCCAGAACAAGCGCCCACTGCGTCCCAGGCCGGTCCCTGGGCGCCCACTGCGTCCCGGGCCGGTCCCTGCCCTCACCGAGACCGCTGTCTAGTGGATGGGCACCCTACACCCTGAGATCGGACTACTTTAGGGGCTGGAGCAAAGAAAGTCGGCGTGCGCGGCGGCGCTCTGATGGAAAGGAGAGCAGCCTGGTTGAGGGGTCTAGGCGCGACGTCCGTGAGCCGGTGAGGGGGTCGCTGGCACACTCCCACGGAACCCGGAACCCCACGCCCACCCTCCCGAGACTGGGTTCCTAGGGGTTAAGCCGCCATCGGCTGGAAAGTAGTCCCGGCCTGGCCCCCTGCCCCGCCCCGGCTGGGTGGAGGGACGCATCACGCAGGGGTGGGGAAAGCGGATCCGTGCGCAGGGTTGCTAAGGGTGAAACTTTTCATTGACTTTGCTCACTTCGGGCCGGTGCACGGGTAGGTGCGGGTCGGAGGAGGAAGGAAGTGGACAGCGACCTAGACGCTGGGGCCATCAGGGCAAAACCCGCCCGCCGATCACTTCTCGCTTTGGACTGTCACAGCTCCAGCGCGCGACGTGCGCCATCCTCCCGTGCGCCCATCCCCGCGCACCCGCCCGGCCGCTCGCTGCTACCGAACCTGACCTCCAAAAAAGCGGAAAGAATTAGACGGAAAGTCATCACCCGTAACTCCCTTCTCGCCTCCCAACCCTCAACGACGCAAAGGACACCTCAGCCCCCCCGCCTCGCGGCGCCCGGAGAAGACAGAGAGCAGCGACCTCCGACCGCCCTGGCCGGAGAAGCCGCCCCGCGGCCGGTACACCGCCCCCCCACCGCGGAGACCCGAGTGAGTGCGTGGGCATGAGGGTGGGGGGCCCGCCCGACACCCACCGGCCGTGGACGCTGCACGCCGAGCCAGCATTAGCTTCTCCCCTGGGCCTTCTCCATAGACCTGTCTCTGTGCCCCCCCCCCCCGCTCTTTGATCCTGGGGTACCTGGTTCCAAGTGAGGTCCTCTCCTGGGCGGGGTGCATTTCCTCCTTTACCTCCCCTTTATTTCTTCATAGCCCACGTACTCGCTAGATTTTCCTCGTTCCCAAAGGAGCTATCACTCCCATCACTCCCATCACTGTTAAAATAAAGCAGAGGAAGGAAGGGGATGCAGGCCTTGTTTTTCTGCTTATTTTCCCTTGGGTGGGGAAGGGGTGGGTGATACGGCTTGTTTCTGGCCCTGTGGCGCCCGAGGGGGTGTAGGTTGGACACCCCCTTTTTGGCGATGGGACTGATTGGTGGAGACTGTCCTTGGGCCGCTGAGCCACAATTCATTCCAGCTTGAGCGCTTTATCTTCCATGCTAGGAGGGAAAAGTGGGCCAAAGAAGTACCCATGGAGCCTGCCAGGGTCTCTAGCAGGAATCCTGCTTAAGCTCCCCTGTTCTTAAATTCCTTCCCCCTTCTGTCCAGAGGATGGACTGTGCCCTTGACCAAACAAACCCTGGGGAAGGAAAAGGAGGTAGCAGACAGAACAGCCTGCTGACTCCTTTCCCTAGGGAGCAACCAGACCCATACAGCAGGCTTCCACTTAAGGACCAGCAGACGGGGTGCCTGCCCCCCCCCCTTCCTACCCTGCTTTGGGAGTGGGTCCCTCATTTCTGACCTCACCGGCAAAAAAAAAAAAAAGCCAAACAAAACACACCTATTGCTTTCCTGAGCACCTGCCCCCACCCCGCCTAAGCATTGGGAAAGCAGCTGTGTGGGAGGAAGGATTAGGGAGGTTTAGCACCCTGCGGGGGAGCTTTGCAGAGGATCTGGTCGGTGGGAGGAGACCCACAGAATTTCTGAGTTATTAGAAGGGGTTCGGGTTTCAGATGTATGGTGTGTGTTTCTTTCCCTGCCCGGGAACTTTTTCCCATTTCCCTTATCCAGGTCTAGTTGCTCAGACTTGGAGTAGAAATGGAGTAAGGCTTGAGGCTATGCTGGCTTGGGGCCTTATTGTTCAAGGCTCGGCGCCTCCCTACAGCTTAAATGGGAATTTCTTTGGCCAGAGAGGATGGGAGAGAAGTGGGTCTTAATTCCTGCCTTTCCTTTCTTGGCTGTGGAGTGCTGGAGCTGAGCCTACTGGGCACCGAGTGAAAAAAGGCTAGTTTCTCCAGTAACTGCTCAGTGCGTGGAATTCAGATGCAGAGGCCGGGGTTCCACGGCTCCCCCTTCACCCAGGAAAAACTCCTTAGAAGCACATCTCAGGTTGAGCAGGTTTGGGAGGGTATGAAAAAGGGGGACAGTTCAGTCCCTCTGTTGGGCTGGACAGGGACGTTGGGGAGGGGGGGTACCCGGTGAGCAGGCCTTGAGGGCAGATTTATAGCAAATATCTTAGGCGAAGGGAGGGGGCGCCCGCTGCAGCGCGCATGTGCATCGGAAACTTTTCCTTGGCTCAGGACCCTTGGTTAGGTCCTCGTGCCTGCCGGGCATGCGCGATCGGGCTGCCTGCGCTCTCGCGGGGCGCACTGGGAAGTGTAGTGTGCACGGAAAGTAGGTCACGCGTCATCACCGGCACTGGGTGGCCTGAGGACTACTACTTCCAGAGTGCGTAGCGCGGCCGCCCCTGATGGGGGGGGGGGAGTGAGGAGTCCTCCTTCCGAGTAGACTGGAGCGCCCTGCGCTGGACAGAACTCGCCTGGTCTGGACCGGTGTGGCCCGGGCTGCCTGGGACTTGGGCGGGTGCTCTGACCGCGCATCCTGGGAGCCAGGAACCCACACCAGCCTGGCCCAAATTTCACTCTGCGATCAGGGGGGTTGCTGGCCCACCCTCCCACCCAGGCTGTGACCCCTCCCGACTTTGTGAACCCTTTCTCCCTGTGCACACACATCCTCAGATCCAGTATGACCTTAGGTGCCAACATTTTGAGGAAACTGATTTTTTTAGGTTTGGGATCCAGTAATCTTTCACTGTGGTCTGTTTCCCCTCCTAAAATGGAGCAATCTTTTTCTTTAAAACCTTGCTTTGCATTGCCGCCACTTAAAAAAAAAATTTACTTTTTTATTTGAGAGAAAAAAAAAAAAGAGAGAGAGAGTATGGGCACACCAGGGCCTCCTGCCCCTGCAAATGAATTCATGACTAGTGTCGCTTTGAGCATCTGGCTTGACTTGGCTATCAGGAATCAAACCTAGGCCGCTTCAGAGTCAGTCGTTGCAAGCAAGCGCGCCTTTAGGCGCTGAGCCATCTCCCCAGTCCATGTTTTTTCAGGGGAATCTATGTTGCCTGAAACTAACTTTCAGCCTCATGCCTCCTCCCCCCCCCCCCCAGGTAGGGTCTCGCTCTAGTCCAAGCAGACCTGGAATTCACTATGTAGTCTCAGGTGTGAATTCTAGGTCTGGGCTAGAGCTAGACCCTACCTCAAGAAAAAAGAAAGAAAGAAAGAAAGAAAGAAAGAAAGAAAGAAAGAAAGAAAGAAAGAAAGAAAGAAAGAAAGAAAGAAAGAAAGAAGAAAGAAAGAAAGAAAAGACATATTAAGCACTTGTTTTTTTCTTTTTTGCTGCCTTTTCTGATGTTTTGGTTGGAAAAAAATCCGTGTCCCCGTCCGTCACGGCTTAACAAATCTAGTTGTTCTTTCATGAAGGACAGTTATTTCTAAACTTTCTAATCTTAACATACTCACATAAATATTTTATACAGAAGCTCTAGAGATTGTCCATCAAGTTCTAAAAAGTAGACATACTTATCTTAATGGTCACCCCCTACCTTTAGCTGAAGACAAGATAGGGGGCAGACAGAGCCTTAATCCTCTGCTCCGTAAGCTTCTTGAAGTCAAAATTAGAACCTGAGCTGATGGAACAGAAAATCTCAGTTTGGTCGCCTGTCATTTTTCTAAGGTTCACCCTACAACCATCTGGCCTGGCCTGTTCTCCCATCAAAGAGGCGAAGGTGGCATTATCTGCTCCCTTGTTTTTGCAGTAGCATCACTGAGGTGGAAACTGGTGTGCAGCTCTAGTTGCTAACCCTGCAGAAAATGGCTCTCTAGGCAAGGCTGATGACAGTAGTTCTATTGTATTTTGGGGTGGGAGGCTTATTTCCCAATGACTCTGGCCTACATTTAAAATGTTTCCATTTCTAGGCTGTGCTGTTTCAGGAGCTGTAAATTGGAAGGCAATTATACAGCAGTTGCGGAAGCCCTTTCTTCTGGTTAGGATAACTAAGAGACACATTTTAAAAGGTGGAAGGTTATATGGTCTGAAGAGAAAACAGAGTATTAAGAGGCTCTGCTGTGCCTTGGAGAAAGTATCATGTTGACTTCAAGTCAGTTTTACTTTAAAAAAAATTAAAAAAAAAACTTTGACAATACCTCCTTTAACTGCAGGAAGTGATGTCAGCTTCATAACATTTTAGTCTCCTCCACACTTCTAGTGGAACACCATGGCCCTTTCAAACCTCCATTCATTCTTTCTTTCTCTATGTCTCTCTCTTTTTCATTCTTTCTGAGAGGAAGAGAGTGTAGACACATGAGGGCTTTCTGCCACTACAAACGAACTCCAGAAACGTGCCATTTTGTGCATCTGGCTCTACAAGGGAACGGGAAATCAAACCTGGGCCATTAGGTTGACCACTGAACCATCTCTCCAGCCCCTCAACCCTCCTTTCTTACACCACCTCCTCAGGAGGCTGAAGAAGGCTTGCTTGGGTCCAAGAGGGGGGTGGTGGTGTTGATTTGATTTGGTTTAGCTTGCCTCAAACTCCCGGTTCTCTTGCCTCCAGTTCCCACGTGCTGGGATAACAGGCATGTGCTGCCACACCTGTCGCAATTCCAGGAGTTTGAAGCCATCTGGGATAACATAGTGAGACCCTATCTCAACCCTCATCTCCACCCCTTGTCCAAAAAAAAAAAAAAAAAAGGCACTTGTTAGGCAGAGGTAGGAGGAGGATCACCATGAGTTCAGTGCTACCCTAAGACTACATAGTGAATTCCAGGTCAGCCTGGGCTAGAGTGAGACCCTACCTCGAAAGACCCCCCCCCAAAAAAAAGGAAACCTACATTCTTGTGGGGGAAACCCACTGTCCAAAAATGACATTTGCATTTGATGGTGAGTCCAGTCTTCATAAGCAGAAAGCCACTTGTTCTACCGTCTTCTCTAAACATAAAAGGACCCTGGAATTAGTTCTCCTAATCATGAAAAGACATTTGAAGAAACTTGCAGCCGGGCGTGGTGGCGCACGCCTTTAATCCCAGCACTCGGGAGGCAGAGGTAGGAGGATTGCCGTGAGTTCAAGGCCACCCTGAGACTACAGAGTGAATTCCAGGTCAGCCTGGACTAGAGCGAGACCCTACCTCGAAAAACCAAAAAAAAAAAAAAAGAAACTTGCAGACCAAGTGTGTGTTAGAGGCTGGGCTGGGATGAGTGGAAAATTGGAGTTTCCCCAGTGCTGAGCAATTTGTGGCAGGCTCGGAGAGGGACATCCTCATAGCACCTCTGCGAACTCTCTGTTTCAGAAACCTGAAGTGAGGGTTAGACTAGATGGAGCCACTTACCCCGTGCTTGATCCTACACATCTTCTCAGGCACCTTTACCCCAGAAATCTCTCTGAAAGATTTAGATCCAAAACTAGCCCTGGGAGCCACGGGCCCAGGCCTGAGAATTAACATGGAAACGTGTTGGGGCAGTCATTCAGAAAACTCAAGATCTCCAGACCTGGAGTTAGTACCTTGATACTTCATAGTGAAACCAGGCAAAATTGTAATCAAACTCCAGCCCCGAGTCCTTCACACAACAGAAGATGCCCTTGGCAGGTTGGGTCGTAGATCAACCCTGGCTCTGCCCTCCACAGAAATGGCCCCTTTCAGTTCCTTTTCAACCTGACCAGGAATCTGGAAATCATCATTTTGAAGAAAGTAAGATTAGAATTGTTAACTTTCAGAATCTCATAGATCATCTTCCTGAAATATGAGACTGGCCCAGACCTAGGAAAGAAAGCTTTTTGACCTTGGTAGGATGTGACTGTGCGAGAATCCCAAAATAACGATCTGATTGTTTTTCTTGGGCTGCCTCCTCTGCAGGGTTCTCCAAACACTTGATATAAATCTGATCTGGTGCCGAGGACAGGTGGTCAGACAGTTCTTGGTAGACTGAGTGACGACGGTCCCCAGCTGGAGGCTGATGGAAAATTTCTTCCTCTGCCATCCTTATCACTCTCAACCTTGCCAGAAACTATGGGGATTCCCTTGGGCCACACCAGCGCTTCTCTTAGTGCTGTTAGCCTCCAGAGCCCTGCCTCCCTGAGTACCCCCTGGTCCAGCAGTTCCTTTGTGGGCCCACGCCTCTAGTTTTGACTGGTCTTCCCTTTTCCTGGAGGTCGTGTCCCTCTTATTGGAGGCTCTCTCTTTGGAAAGGCAAACTTCGGTGACACTATGGAGTTCTTAAATTGGTTCTGTAAACCCAGACCGAGCTCCAAAGCATATACACCCATGGGGCTCCGGATGACAGATGGGTGTGACTGGAGTCCAAAGTGAAAAACTGGCAGTGATCCTTCCTGTTCAGTGACTTGTATCCCTTTCCATTTAAGGAGGACAGCTGAAATCTTAAACTTACGTCTTCACCTGTGACAGTTTGGGGATACAACTTTACTAAGACATTGAAGAGACAGACAGCAAGGCCTTCAGCTGAATTAGAGATCTGGCTTTTTTTTTTTTTTTTTTTTTTTTTTTTTTTTTTTTTTTGGTTTTTCGAGGTAGGGCCTCACTCTAGCCCAGGCTGACCTGGAATTCACTCTGTAGTCTCAGGGTGGCCTTGAACTCATGGTGATCCTCCTACCTCTGCCTCCCAAATGCTGGGATTAAAGGCATGCGCCACCACGCCCGGCTTGGCTTTTTTTTAAAAAAGTGTTTTTATTTTTATTTTGTGGTGTCATTCATACAACGACCTCAATTCTCATGATGGTAGGAAACATAGCCCTCCTAGTTAGAATTATGTTAAAATAATATATTTTATAAAAATGCTGCTAATTAGGTGAAGGCACTTGCTTGCAAAGCCTGACAGCCCCAATTTGATTTCCCCAGTTCCCACATAAAACCAGGTACATGTATCTGGAATTTGTTTGCAATGGCAGGAGGCCCTGGCATGCCCATACTCACTCTTTCCCCCCTCTGTCTCTTTCTCTCTTTCTTTTTTTTTTTTTAATTTTTCTTTCTCTCTTTCAAATAAAGAAAATATTTTTAACAAAAAATAAAATGTTGGCCAGGTGAGGTGGCACATGCCTTTGGATTGCCCAGAGGTCAAGGCCACCCTGAGACTACATAGCAGGTCTGCCTGGGCTAGAATGAGTCCCTAGCTCGAAAAACAATAAATATATTAATAAATAAATAAGGCTGGAGAGATGGTTCAGAGGTTGAGGTGCTTGCCTGCAAAGCCCAACAACCCAGGTTCAAGTCCCCAGTACCCACATAAAGCTAGCTGCACAGTTGCTCATGTGTCTGGAGTTCATTTGTAGTGTACGGAGGTCCTGGTGTGCCCATTCATTTTCTCTTTTTCTTTTTTTTGGTTTTTTGAGGTAGGGTCTCGCTTTAGCCCAGGCTGACCTGGAATTCACTCTGTAGTCTCAGGCTGGCCTCGAACTCATGGCAATCCTCCTACCTCTGCCTCCCAAATGCTGGGATTAAAGGCATGTGCCACCATGCCGGCTTCATTTTCTCTCTCTCTCTCTCTCTCTCTCTGTTTGCCAATAAATAAAATGTTGCTAATTGCCAAGTACAGTGTGAAGATGCAGAGTTCTCGGCCAGCCAGGGCTCAATAGTGAGACCCTGGCTCTCAATAAACAGATACAGCCCCTGGGTCTATGTGATCCAAAGTTGGTTTTCTGTCTGTCATTTGCTTTTGGTTACCACAGTCTTTCTGCATGTGTATTCACGATGCTCCTCTTCTTTCTCATTTCCCAGAACCCTCTGGAGCCCAGGGCTGCCTCCCTTCTTCTCCCTGCCTGTGCACCTACCCCGTGCTAGTTCTCTGCATAGAAAGGGATCATGCAGCTGGAGATCAAGGTGGCCCTGAACTTCATCATCTCTTATTTATACAACAAGCTGCCCCGGCGCCGGGCTGACCTGTTTGGGGAGGAGCTAGAGCGACTTTTGAAAAAGAAATACGAAGGCCACTGGTACCCTGAGAAGCCACTGAAGGGTTCAGGCTTCCGCTGCGTCCACATCGGGGAGGTGGTGGACCCCGTGGTGGAGCTGGCCGCCAAGCGAAGTGGCCTGGCTGTGGAGGATGTGCGGGCCAACGTGCCTGAGGAGCTGAGTGTGTGGATCGATCCTTTCGAGGTGTCCTACCAGATCGGTGAGAAGGGTGCTGTGAAAGTGCTGTACCTGGACGACAGTGAGGGTGCCGGTGCCCCGGAGCTGGACAAGGAGATCCGGAGCAGCTTCAACCCCGACGCCCAGGTGTTCGTGCCCATTGGCAGCCAGGACAGCTCCCTGTCCAACTCTCCGTCCCCGTCGTTCGGTCAGTCCTCTAGCCCCACCTTTATCCCTCGCTCAGCGCAGCCCATCACCTTCACTACTGCCTCCTTTGCTGCCACCAAATTCGGCTCCACAAAAATGAAGAAGGGTGGCGGAGCATCAAGCGGTGGGGGTGTGGCCAGCGGTGGGGCAAGTGGCCCGCAGCCCCCACAGCAGCAGTCCCGCATGGCCCGCTCACCCACCAGCACCCTGCTGAAGCACAAGAGCCTTTCTCTGTCTATGCATTCACTGAACCTCATCGCGGCCACGCCGGCCCCGCAGTCCCAGCTGTCGCCCAATGCCAAGGAGTTTGTGTACAGCGGTAGTGGCTCCCCCAGCCTCTTCTTCGATGGGGCTGAGGGGCAGGGCAGCGGCCCCTCGGCCCCCTTTGGGAACAGCGGGGCTGGCATCTGCAGTAGCAGCTTTGATGTATCCCAGATGTTCGGAGGTGGCACCAATAGCCTCTTCCTAGAGAAGTCGCCCTTCGTGGAAGGCCTCAGCTACAACCTCAACACCATGCAGTATCCCAGCCAGCCCTTCCAGCCTGTCGTGCTGGCCAACTGACCGCCTGCCTGTCTGCCAAGCCCGGAGCACCCAAGACCACAGAGAAGAGAAAGGAAGGGAAAGGCCAAAAAGGGGGGCGAAGAAAACTCCACAGAAGGATTTTTAGTCTTCTCATTGTCACATCCAGAAAAAAGATCCAGCCTGGGCGTGTGGGGCACGGGGACTCCTAAAGCCCAGCTGTGATCCAGCCTGCCCATGATTTGATTTGGTTGGTTTGGGTTTTTTGGTTTTTTTTACATGTAGTTTTCTATATAACATCTTCAGTTAGTGGCTTCCTGTGCTAAGAACGGTCCAGATGTGAATCGCTGCTCCCTCCCTCCCTCCCTCCTTCACACTCTAGGATTGGTGTGTCTAAGCTCACAGGGAAGGAAGAGCAGCAGCCAGAGCCAAACCCCTCCTCAGCAGGGAGAGGCTGGCCTCATGTCACTGCCTCTGTCACCCAACTATCCTCTCAGTCAAAGCCATCCAACCTCAAGCAGGTCTTCAGAGGCCCTGCCACCCAAATAGGTCTGACTCCAGCCTCCACTCCCTCTCAAGCTAGGCCACAGGGAGCTGCTGGCTGGCCACTCGACACCCTCCCCTCGAGCTAATGTCTGTGACTATAGGGAGGTTAGTACTTTGTCTAGTTGAAATCCTTTCATCTCTGTCCTGTGGCCCCCTTCCCATCATCCCTCCTGGCTGGGACAATTCTCATGCCCCTGGAGACTTATCTGATGATATATGTGGCCTCTTTCTCGTTCCAATGCAGCCCCTTCCCTGGGCCTGAGGTTTTGGGTAGGGTACCGCCGTGTGTGTGTGTGTGTGTGTGTGTGTGTGTGTGTGTGTGTGTGTGTGTGTGTATACACATGTATACACATGTACACACATGTGGTTTGCTGTCCTGTTCTCAAGGATCCGAACCATGTGGAACTTCCCTTTTGGGTGTGATTCTGGGTTGCAACAAGTGTTTATTTATGTGTAAGGTTGGGAATGCGCCCAGGGTGTGGAGGTGCCCCTTTTGTAGGGCAGTGCATGTGGTGGGTGACACTGTGGCTGAGCCTAAGACACTTCAGGGGAACATGCCGCAGTGGGATCTGCACTTTTGTTTGTTTTTGACCAAAATAAGTAAACAAAAAGCAGGTTAACTCTGAAGGGCAGGAGAAGTACTCAGATCTGATGCCTAAGAGGAGTCCCCAGACCTTAGCAATCCCTGCTGGGTGGAACCTAGCCCAGGGTGGGAGCCACTTAGTTCAGCATTGGGGTGTGGGGACAAGGAGGCAGGGCTGGCATTTGGAGTCTGTGCCTGTGGTGGGCAGTCCTGAGCCTTGCATTGGCAAGTTTGGTCTTTGGTTGTAGGCATTAGTACATCTGTGTCTGTCTCTTGCCAGACAGACCCTGTTGCTGTCCTCACTTAGCGCCACTAGACCTCGAAGCTGTGAGACATGGTCTCCTGGGCTGGCAAAAGGGCCCCAGAAAGCACCAAAGCCCCTGACAACCCCACTTCACTCCATCCTCCCCAGGGACCCCAAGTGGGAACTGCTGTGGCAGTGGGCCCAGCCCAGGCACACTCTGCCCACCTCCTCTCTGCAGTGGGCACCAGCTCTACCTCCCCCAGCAGGGCCCCGAGTCCTCTTCCCAGCGCCATCCACCCCTTAGACGGTCCCTCATCCTCAGTGCTCATGCAGGTAACAGGCCCAGGCAAGTACCCCCTCTCCGGCAGTGTGGGTGCTGCCTTGTCCCCTCTCCCAGTCCCTCCCCTCACCCCACCCTCAGGCACACAAGTACCACCTGCACCCAGGCCAGCTGGTTTTCTCACACATGGGAGGTGGGAGCCCAGTCCCTCGGGTCTTGAAATAGGAAGAAAAATGTGTGTTCAGGAACATGAACCTAGCATTGGGCTTCTGGGCCCAGTTCAGTCTGTCTCGTCTCAGATCTAGGCATTTCTGCTTCAACCTTATTTTTTTTTAAGAAAACAAAAAAACAAAACTCTGCACTAATTTACCTGGTTTCATAGGAAAACTTTTTATTTTATTTTTTACATTTTTTGGTGTCCGTTTGTATTGAATAATTTGCTACATTTGTAACATGTAAGAGGCATATATAATATATGTATATTTCTAACGTAAGAAACGTAACTTTTTTTCTTTTCAGGATTTTTTCTTAAAAAGGAGATAAACCAATATTTTTTCAGGAAAAACAAACTTTTAAAAAATGGGAGCATAAACCTTTCTCTCCTTTTTCCCCATCCTCCCCCCCCCCTCCCTCTTACCCAGGAACAAATCAAAAGTTAGCCTATCTTGTCAAGAATGTAAACTGTCCTGTCGGTGGGGGATGATGTCTTCTCAATGCAGCGAGCTATAGATTCTCTGTTTTTCTCCCTAGAGGTGAAAGGGGGGGGGCATTGAGGCAGCCGCCGAGAGGAGCTGGGAGCAGGGCGACAACCTTTGTGTCTTTAGTGAAGGAGGAATACAATCGAGACATTTTGTATTCAGAATGTTGTGCAATATTTTGGAATGGGACATTTGGTGTGTTTAGAGATTTAGTTTAAAAACAAAACAAAAATTGATCAAATCTGTACAGTTTATATTGTTCCAGATTTTTTTAAGTTTGTATTAAAAGCATGGTATATAATAGCCTTCCATTCGCTCTTTGCTTGTTTTGTTTCTGGGGTTCCTTTTGGGATAGAGAGAATGGAAGTGACCCAGATCCTATGGGCTTCAGAAGACCTTTGATCATCTTCACAGTGACTGACGCCTGAGTGACCATAGCTGATCTAGTAACCCTTTTGTGTGCCTCCCGCCACAGTCCCTTCCACAGTGCAATGAGGCTCTGGAAGCTTAGGAGTGGCCCAGGACTAGCAGCTTTTTAAGGAGCCACCTATTGGAGAAGTAGGGTGACATGGTCTCCAGTGTTCATACCCAACCTCTGACCCCCATGCTACTTGGTCCCTAGTATGGGCAAGAATGAGGAAAACCCTCCAAAACCAGGCTGTACCCCAAAACCTGATGTTGGCGAAGTGGTGGGGAAAGGGTATCTCCACAGCTACCTTAGAGGTACCAGAGCTTGGGCCTGCAGCACTGGATAGTTGCCTTCTTTCTACCTTTGATTTCTTGAGATCTCATTGGCCACTTCCTCCCTGCTCCAGGGCTCTGGGGCTTTGGTTTTCCCTACCCAGGCTAGTGCCATACTGTTGCCCAAGGCCCCGGGCTGGATATAGTATTCATGAAGTTATATGTGGAATCTTACTTCACACAGTCATCTGGTGGTAAAGGAACTGTCTCCATTTTATGGTTGAGAAATGGGTTTCATGTTAGGTCACTTGCTTATATGTGCAGGAAGTACAAAAGGGGAAAGCTGAGATTTCGATTTGTATCTGATTTTGTTATTTATTCAATCCAGTGATAACTGAGCAGGGCCTGGTCCTGGGCAGTGAAGAAATCCCAGTACCCTGCCTTTGCTGAGCCAACATCTCATACATACTTGAAATACTGATAAATTACTACTTAGGAAGAAAAGTCGGGGGGGGGGGAGGCAAGCAAGTGTTCTTAGCCATCAGTTGGGTGGGGTGTCTTCAAACCCCTCACTTTGTGAACAAGCCAACACAGCCCTCCCACTCAAGCATGTAGCTCTCTCTAGAAACTCTGACCAATCTTCCAACCTTGAGATGGTTCCAGGAACTCTGATGTTATGCTCCCTCCAGAGCCTGTGGAGCAGAGGGATGCCTTAGTCCAGATACAGGCTGTTCAAGTACAGACCGCCTGCCAGCTGGGGGCCCCTGGCTGGCGTCACATGGCTCAGCCATTCCTATTTATACTACTATAAACAGACCCTGACTCAGCAATGTCATCATCACCTGCTCCACTTCTGTCACACCCGGCCATGGAGGGCCTGGGCTACACCTGAACCAAGTTCTGTCAAGGTAGGGACAATACCTTCACACTTCCCTACCCACCTTCCCCTCCAGCTCAGCCAATCCTCCCTGGCATACTCTCTCGCATTAAGGCCTTTTGGTCACCAAAATACTCACTGGCTCTGAAGAAATGCAGTAGGAGACCTGGAGTGGTTAAGGGCTACCTGAGGCCTCTGCCCAGCAACAGGGTAGAAAGAATATTCTGGTGGACTCAATTTCCTTCCAAGGGCTGAGGATAGGTTCAATCCCTAGTTGGTGGTGTGTGTGTGTGGTGGGGGGGCTATTCCAGAGTTCTAAAAGGTCTCATCTAAAAGAAATTAAAACAACCGGGCGTGGTGGCACACGTCTTTAATCCCAGCATTCGGGAGGCAGAGGTAGGAGGATTGCTGTGAGTTCAAGGCCACCCTGAGACTACATAGTGAATTCCAAGTCAGCCTGGGCTAGAGTGAGACCCTACCCTGAAAAACCAAAAAATAATAAATAAAAAGAAATTAAAACAACAAAAACTTTATGCATATAAACAAACTATAGACAAACCCTCCATGAACAAGAGACCTCGGGGCCTATAGTCCCAGAAAGTTTCCTAAAGGAGGTTAAGCAAGTACAAATTAGGGCTGGAGAGATTGCTCAGTGGTTAAGGCACTTGCCTCCAGTGCCTAAGGCCCCAGGTTTAATTCCCCAGTACCCACATAAGCCAGACCCACAAGGTGGTGGCCCTGGTGCTCTGTTCTCTCTCTCTCTCTCTCTCTCTCTCTCTCTCTCTCTCTCTCTCTCTCTCTCTCTGTATCTGCTTGAAAATGAATAAATAAAATATACAATAAAATATTTTTTTAAAAAAGAGAGAGTACAAATTAGTCAAAGAGAGAGAGAGACAAGCCACCTCCCAGGGCAGCCCGTTAAGAAGGGCATCTGTCAGGGAAGAGTGAAGACCCTGCTCCTCAAAAGCTCAGGTTTGAATCCTACCCCCACCTCATTCCCTTCCCTTGAAGATGGGATAATAATAGCCCCTCCTTGTAAAAACGAAATGAAATCAAGGATGGAAAATGCTGAGCGTGCTGTCTGGTCTGCAGCAAACAACACGAGTAGCATTTTCATCACCGCGGTCATTATTGTCCATCCTCAAATGTCCTGGCCAGCCCAGTCCAGTTATGCTTCCCCACATCAGCAAATAGGCCGAAACCCAAGCCTGCTGGAAAATTAAACTGTGTTCCCAGAGCAGCTCCTGGGCCGCACCTGCCCTGCCCTCACCTAGGTGGGAGGCTGCTTGTCTCAGCAAAAGGGTGTCCTGGGAATTCTATTGCGCTCACTCCTCCTCCTATCCTGGGACCCAGCCTCCAGCTTTGGGATGGGACAGGCTTTTGATGTGTTCCTGAAACCTCCTGGGAGTTTCTCCCTGGAGAGGCAGGCAAGGGTGAGTCACACAGCCAACCCTGCTCCCTTGTCATCGCCTGTCTGAGTCATTGCCCCTAGGTCAAGGGAATGCCACTGCCCCAGCCCTTCCACTGCCACCTCCCAGTGAATGAGCCAGGGTGGAGAGAAGCACCCCTCCTCCTTACACTGGGTCTGGCCAGCCTGACCAGGTCTGGCCTGGACTCAGCCGAGAAGTCTTTGAGCCCCTGGACAGTAAGAATGCGGATCCTCTCTCTGGCTTTCAATTTGGAGAATTTCACTGGCAGCAAAAGAAGTGGGTTCTAGGGCCTTGAAGTTGCCAATTCACTGTGTAACCTTGAAACTCATGACATCCACCCCACTTGTACAACAAGGGACAGTGGGGCCAGGCTCCTGCCCAAGTAGGCCACTTGAGCTGTTCCCTGGGCCAGCAATCCTGTCCCTGCCCTGGTGAGGCCCCTTGGAAGACCCTATCTGGTGGCACCTTTCCCAGGGAAAGGGGGGAGGGAATGACGGGCCGGGCCCTGGGCAGGACCACAGGGCACATCTGAATGTCCCCCCAAAAGCACAAGAACCCAATCAAACCATTGCTGGGTGAACGTTTTTAATCCCAGCACTTGGAAGGCAGAGGTAGGAGGATTGCTTGTGAGTTCGAGGCCAGCCTAAGACTACATAGTGAATCCCAGGTCAACCTGGGCTAGAGTGAGACTCTACCTGGAAAAACCAAACAAACAAATAGAAAAACAAAACAAACAAGAAAAACCACTCCTGGGATGTGATGTGGCAAAGCTAGGTGAGACCTGGCCCACAGCCTAGATGTGCTGGCTCTTCTCTGGCTCTGCCCTGATCCACACTATTCCACAGGAAACCCTGGAGCTGCGAGGTAGCTCGGTTGTAGAGCTCTTGTCTAGCTTAGCATGTGAGCAGCCTTATGTTTGATCCCCAGTACTTCGAAAAAGAAAACAAGGGCTGGAGAGATGGCTTAGAGGTTAAGGCACTTGCCTCCAGTGCTTAAGGCCCTGGGTTCAATTCCCCAGTACCCACATATGCCAGACCCACAAGGTGGTGGCCCTAGTGCTCTCTCTCTCCCTCCCTGAGCTGAGCATTCATTTTCAGCAGTAAGAGACCCTACCCTGGTGCAAATAAATAAATAGTTGTGGCTGGGCATGGTGATATACTCCTGTAATCCTAACACTCAAGAGGCAGAGGTAGGAGGCTCGCCATGAGTTTGAGGCCACCCTGAGACTACATAGTGAATTCCAGGTCAGCCGGGGCTAGAACGAGACCCTGCCTTGAAAAAAAAAAACAAAAATAAATAAATAGTTGTAATTTCATGTTTACTGATCTGTTCATTAAAGAAAGTAGGGCTGGAGGTGGTTCAGTGGTTAAGGTCCTTGCCTGCAAAACCTAACGACCTAAGTTTGATTTCCCAGTACCCACCTAAAGCCAGATGCACAAGGTGGTGCATGGATCTGGAGTTAGTTATCTGTGGCTGGAGGCCCTGGTGCTCCCCCTCCTCTTTTTCCTCCTCCTCCTCTTCTTTTCCTCTCTCTCTCTCTCTCTCTCTTTCTCTCTCTCTCTGCCTCTGTCTCTGTCTCTCTCTCTTTGCAAGTAAATAAAATATTTAAAAAAGAAAGGAAGGAAGGAACCAGGAATGGTGGCATATGCCTTTAATCCCAGTAGAGGTAAGAGGATCTCTGTGAGTCTGAGGCTAGCCTGGGACTACAGAGTGAGTTCCAGATCAGCCTGGGCTAGAGTGAGACCCTGTCTTGAAACAAACAAATCAACAAAAAAGACGAGAGAGAGAGAGAGAGAGAGAGAGAGAGAGAGAGAGAGAGAGAGAGAGAGAGAGAGAGAGAGAGAGAGAATGCTACATCAGGGCCTCTAGCCATTGCAGATGAATTCTAGACACATGGACCACCTTGTACATCTGGCTATACTTGGGTACTGGAGAATCAAACCTGGGTCCTTAGGCTATGCAGTCAAGTACCTTAACTGCTAAGCCATCTCTGCAGCCAGGCATAGTGACACACACCTATAATGCCAGCACTCAGGAGGCAGAGGGTAGGAGGATCACCATGAGTTCAAGGCCACCCTGAGACTACATAGTGAATTCCAAGTCAGTCTGGGCTAGTGTGAGACTCTACCTCAAAAAACCGAAAAAATAAAATAAAATAACAACAATAAAATGTAGCAATGTGAAGCCATGTGTCATTGGTAGCATGATACAATATGGATGAATTTCAAAGATGCCAAAAGGAAGCTAGACTCAAAGGAAAGACAACACACTGATTCCATTTATAGAAGACTGCAGAGAATGTCAACCAATCTAAAAAAATATATAGATTCGTGATTGCCTGGAGATGGGGAGAGCCAGGCAGGAGAGAGTAAAAGGAATAAGGAAACTGTGGGGGAGACCTGGATTGTGGTGATGGAGTCATGGGTATATGTCACATTTTGGGGGGTAGGGGAGCAGTTTCGAGGCAGGAGTCTCACTCTAGCCCAGGCTGACCTAGAACTCATTGTGTAGCTCCAGGCTGTCCTTGAACTCATGAGAATCCTACTACCTCAGCCTCCTGAGTGCTGGGATTAAAGGCATGTGCCACCATGCCTGGCTGGTACATTTTAACCAACATGAGACCCTCTCCCACCCCCCCCAAAAAAAGAGCTGAACATGGTGGCTCATGCCTTTAATCCCAGTACTCAGGAGGCAGAGAGGTGGGAGGATCACCATGAGTTTAAGAGTTCAAGGCCACCCAAAGACTATATAGTGAATTTCAGATCAGCCTGGGCTAGAACAAGACCCTACCTCAAAAAAAGAGGGGGGCTGCAGAGATGCTCAGTGATTAAAATTGCTTGCTTGCAAAGCCCAATGATCCAAGTTTGATTCCCCAGTATCCACGTAAAGCCAGATTCAGGAACTGGGGCATGCATCTGGAATGCATTTCATTTGCAGCAGCAAGAGGCCCTGACACACTCAATCTTCCTTCCTCTCCCATACAAATCAGTAAATAAATAAAAATATAGACAGCCGGGTGAGGTGGCGCAGGCCTTTAATCCCAGCACTCGGGAGGCAGAGGTAGGAGGATCACCATGAGTTCAAGGCCACCCTGAGACTACATAGTGAATTCCAGGTCAGCCTGGGCTAGAGTGAGACCCTACCTCGAAAAACCAAAGAGAGAAAGGAGAGAGAGAGAGAGAGAGAGAGAGAGAGAGAGAGAGAGAGAGAGAGAGAGAGAGAGTTTAAATAAGAAGCTCAGTGCGGTGGCACTCAGCCTTTAATCCACCACTTGGGAGGCTGAGGTAGGAGGAGGTCAGTGAGTTCTTTCTGTATAGCGAGGAGACTAGGTCACACCCAGCCCACAGAGCACAGGACCCCCACCACACTGTCTAAGGTGGTCTCTCAGCTTGGATCAGCTGGCATATTGAAGGTGGGGGAATGCCAAGGGCATAAAAGCAGGCATCTCGGGAGCTCAGGGGACTAGTCCTGGGAGACACCCTGCCATAGTTTGTCCTCTGTGATTTGAGTGAGGTCGTCCTCCAGGCAAAGGCATGAGTTGGAGTAGGCACTCTTGTTCAGCAAGGCTGGAAGTGGGCAGGTCTGGCTGAGGCCCTGTCTCAGCCTCTGAGAGGGCAGCTTTAGCCTTCTGTTCATGCCAGGGCTGGGGACAGGCCAGGTTGGCCCAAGGCCCAGAGGGGCGGGCCAGGTCAGTATCATGGGTCAGGGAGGTGGGGAGCCTGCTAGGACCTCTCTGTGGACACAATGTCCCAGACTGTGCCACAGCTTGGCTGGCTGACAGGAACAGTGGCTGGCAGAGGGCATGGGCAGCTGGCCGACTGGGTGGGGGGGCAGCCAGCCTGAGCAAAGGGTTTGTTCTTACAACCTGTCCTGCCACCTTGGACAAGGAAAGGGCTGGTTCTCTGGAAGCAGGGGCCTGACACCCTGTGGGGACCTTAACAATCCCTTTCTACCTCATAACTCTTGTTTCTCTATATTACCAA
The DNA here is from genome assembly GCA_004024765.1 of Zapus hudsonius. Lineage (NCBI taxonomy): Eukaryota > Metazoa > Chordata > Mammalia > Rodentia > Dipodidae > Zapus > Zapus hudsonius. Next base: position 83,965 of record PVHP010002516.1, read on the forward strand.
CAACCATCATTTGAGCTAAGTTCTACAAGAGCATACCCCCCCCCAAAAAAAATGTTGACCTTGACTCCTTACTGCCTGTATGACCTTAGTTAGGTCACAACCTCTCTAAAACTCTGTTCTGAAAAATGGCATCTACTTTTTTGGGTGTGAATGCATGGAAAACATTTATGATGGTGACCTTCAGAGAGAAAATGCTTAATGGAGTCAAGGCTATGATTGTTACTACGTTAATAAGCAGCAATAACAACATTTATGTATTAAGGGCACCTGTGTGCCAAGAAATGTCCCTACACTGTGCCAAGTGCCTCAGTGTTCTCGTCACTGTCATTTTCCAGGTGAGGAAACTGAGCGCCAAGAACCAAGGTGACAAGCTTAAAACCACACAGTTGATAGTAGGGGCTGAGTGGCTTCCCGCCTAGGCACCCAACCCCCTCTGTGGACAGAAGAGAAAGGGGTCAGTGGCCTAGACCCTGGGGGGAAGGTTGCCAAAGGCTGAGGCTGAACCAGTAAGGAGCCAACGGGCTCTTTGTGACAAAGCAGATGGCCTCACACAGGACGCTCCTGGCAGAGTCCCAGGCATGTGAGCCAAGTGCTTCGGAAGGTTGGGGGGAGGCTGGGGTGGAGGAGCAGAAGGCCACAAGCTTCCCTCCACTCTTCACCAAATATTTATTGAGGGCAGCAGCATTTGGTGCTGCATAAGGGCCTGGGGCCAGACTTGGAACGAGACGGCGTCATTTGTAAGGCATATGGCTGGGAGGTAGGTGAGCCCCAGTCTTGTGTGTGGTGCTGTACTAGAACCCAGGGCCCATGATTGGTAAGCATTTCACCACCCCAGACTCAGTCTCTGGCAAACCAGAAGGCTTGGTCTCATGGGATGTTCCAGTCTTTAGTTTCCTCAGCTGTAAAAGGACACTAATGCGCCCCTCACCTTGTCAGCTGATGGGAAGATGAGGCCCATATTCCAGGTACTCTGGGAGCAGGGACAATGGCCTTCATCTCCTGCTGGCAAGCCAAGGAGAGGGGAGGAAGTAGATGTGACTCAGGGTCAGAGAAGGCCTGCCTAGATGCCTCCCTGATCTCAGAGCTTCTTAGCAGGTGCTCAAAACAGGGGGTGGAGGGCTGGAGAGATGGGTCAGTGGTTATGGCACTTGCCTGCAAAGCTTATTGACTCCTGTTCAATTTCCCAGTATTTACGTAAATCCAGATACATAAAGTGGGGCATGCATTTGGAGTTCCTTTGCTGTGGCTAGAGGCCCTGGTGTGCCCACACTCCCCTTGCAAATAAATTAAATATATATATATATATATATATATATATATATATATATATATATATATATATATTTTAGAGGTAGGGTCTCGCTCTAGTCCAGGCTGACCTGGAATTCACTCTGTAGTCTCAGGGTGGCCTTGAACTCATGGTGATCCTCCTATCTCTGCTTCCCGAGTGCTGGGATTAAAGGTGTGTGCCACCACGCCCGGCAAAAATATTTTTTTTTAAAGTGGTGGAGTCAGCTGGACCCTACCTCGAAAAACCAAAAAAAAAAAAAAGATGAAAAGAAAGGGGCTGGAGACATGGCTTAGTGGTTAAGGCCTTTGCCTGTAACGCAGAAAGACCAGAGTTTGATTCCCCAGAAGCCAGATAAAGCCAGATGCACAAGGTGGCCCATGTGCCTGGAGTTCATTTGCAGTGGCTGGAAGCCCTGGCACACCCATTCTTTCTCTCTCTGCCTCTCTCTCTCTCTCACACACACACACTCTCAAATTCAATAAATAAAATATATTTTAAAAACCAGAAAGAACAGGGCCCAAATGAAACCTATGAGAAAGTGAGGAGATAAACAGGAGACCAATCACCACAGCAAGTCAGATAACCCATGAAAGGACAATGGAGACAGACACCACGGATACCCAACACAATCCAAAGCAGAAGTCCAGAGACACTTAGGATCTCAACAAGAAACCAGAATTAAAACTCACCCACTATGACTCAGGGAACTGAGCAGAAGAGGGGGCGGAAAGAATGTAAGAGCCATGGTGGGGGAGAAAATCTAGAGACATTGGCCCCCTCAGCAACAACACACAAAGGAGGAAGAAAAAAGAAAAAAAAATTTGCTACCTTTGGTGCAGCTCATAACCCCCTACCCTATGGACAGATCCAGTATGCGCACCTGGAGGAGGGACCCCAGCAGGTAGGGGACAGAGAGGAGGGAAATGGGGGAACTTTCACAAGATTTGCTCATACAATATATACACTTATTCATAATAAATATGTTTAAAAGAAAGAAAGAAAGAGGGAGGGAGGAAGGAAGGAAGAAAAAGAAGAAAGAAGAAAGAAAGAAAGAAAGAAAGAAAGAAAGAAAGAAAGAAAGAAAGAAAGAAAGAAAGAAAGAAAGAAAGAAAGAAAGAAAGAGAAACTGTGGGCCCAGAGGTGGGGGACCTGGACCTTCCACACCCATCCTCCCCCTCCAGGCTGGGGAGTCCTTAGGCACTAAGGGGAAGGTAGAGGACTGGGAAGGAGGGAAAGGAGCTGGGGCCGCACAAAGCCCTGGGCTCCATCCTCAGCACTGAATAAACCCGGGCATAGTGATGCACACCTGTAATCCCAACTCTCCCGAGACTGAGGCAGGATCGGAAGTCCAAGGTCATCCTGGCTACAAAGCGAATTTGAGGCCAGTCAGGGCTACCAAGAGACCCTGTCTCAGATAGATGATAGATAGATAGATAGATAGATAGATAGATGGATGGATGGATAGATGATAGATAGATAGATATAGATGATGGATGGATGGATGGAGGGAGGGAGAGAAGGAGGGAAGTAGGGAGACATATTACATAACGGGGCTATGGGGTCTCCCCTCCCTCGGTGTCCACGGTGCGGGCTGCGGAACCCGGGGGCGGGCTGGAGACGAGGCGGGGCAGGGACACGACACGAGGTCGCTCGGCCCCCCGGGAGCGCCCTGTCCCCCCGCCTCCCCCGCCGCAGCCCCCCCCCCGCTGACATCACCCCGCGTTATTTCCCCCGCGGACAGCTCAGCTCCGCGCGCGGCCGGGGCGCGCACCGGGCACCCCTTGCCAGCCGCCTCGTCCTTGGGGAAGGAGGAAGGGCGATGGCCGCTGCCTCCGAGGCCGACCGTCCCCAGCCTCACGACTGCGTTCACCCTCCTGCCATCGTGCTAGCTCCGTTTCCCCGGGGGTGCGCCCCCCAACCCCAACCGTGCTGGGAGCCTCTGAACTTGGAGCACGCTCCCCGGGGAACAGTGGGGGGCAGGCAGGCATGGAAGCCTGCTAGGATTTCACGAGCAGGGCTCAGGTTAGACTGGGGACTTTGGCCAGAGAATGTCCCCATCTTGTCCTCACAGCACCACCCCGGCCAGCAAAGCCCTCTAATACCTCAGAGACGCCCTCGACCTTGCAAAATGGGCCTTGTCCCCACTTGACGAGTCTGGAAGAGGAGGTGAAACCTGAACAAAACCCACCGGAGGAAGGGACAGAGTCGAGCCCCGTGAGATTGCCTTATTCAGGCAAAGCGCTAGACGCTGGCTTGGGAGAGATGAATAAAATCTAGATCCCACCGTGGAAAGGTGTTGGCCCAGAGGAGAGGCCTGAAGCGCACACAGCTGTAATGGGGACAGTGTCTGCTCAGTGATGGCTGACAGGATGGTTTCCTGGGCAGAGGCAGGTGGGGTCATTTCAGGCAGCGGGAACAGCTTGTTCAGCTGCTCAGAGGCCTGAAATAGCAATTGCTTTAGAGATGTGAGCTTGGGTGAGGCTGCGGCTTAGAACATGCAGATTCCCTGAGAGAAGGGGCCTGGACTTTGTCCTGAGCACAGCAATGAGGGGAGGGGTAGAGATGGCCCCTACCCTCGCTTCTCTCCTGGTCTGTGTCCCCCTCACCCACCCAAGTTCCACCTTAGCTCGGGAGCTGCTGAACTAGAGACTGTCTGGGACCCCATGGCAGCTGGCCATGTTTTCTGTGTGACCCAGAGTGGGGCAACTCTGTCCTCCTTGGGTCTCAGTGTCCTCATCTATAAAATCACAGTGCCACTGCACCCCGCTAGCCTGTGCCTTTAGTCCCAGCACTCGGGAGGCAGAGGTAGGAGGATCGCTGTGAGTTCGAGGCCAGCCTGAGACTACATAGTGAATTCCAGGTCAGCCCAAGCTACAGTGAGACCCTACCTCGAAAACAAACAAATCCCAGAGCTACTCTCTACTCAGCCCTTCCTGGGTTCAGAGTAAAGAGCAGAGTGGGCAGCAGCAGGTGTTTGCTTGCTGTGAACCACCTGCCCAGACCAGGGCTGGGCATTTGCTCACATGGTGCTTGCTCCTGCCTCCACTCATGGGCCCCCTGCCAACTAGTACCTTGCCATCTATGAGGACCAGGCTTCCAAATCCTGAGCCAGCACTTCCAGCTCTCTCAGAGTGGTCCTTGGTCACAACACAACTGTCCTGGGCCTCTGTTTGTCACTTGAGGAATGGAATGCCCGCCCGCAGGTGTCAGAGATCATAGCCTGCAACTTCTCTACGACAGGACAGAAAGCAAAGGAAGCTTCCAGGCACAGAAAGGGCAGATGAGGAGACTCTGCCCTTCCTCCACTGTGTCCCCTATGCCACTCCCAGCCCCTGCCAGGGACATCCTGTGCTTCAGTCATGTCACCAGGCCCTGGGAGATCAGGCTGTTGCTGACAGGTTTTATTTTTAAACTCTCAGACCTTGGCCAGCTCCCTACTCCCAACCCATTCTACCCCATCTGCAAGTCTGCGAATGCCAGGCTTCTGAGAGGCCATGGGGAACCCGAACTAGGGGATAAGTGTTTGTGGTCACAATACCTGGTCTGTCCAGGTAAACAGATGGGCATCCCAGGAAGGTACGAGAGGCTCTCCTAGGGTCCCACAGTGAGGACTAGGTGGGCTGGAACCCCTCAGAGCCTTAGAGCAGACTTCAAAGCTGGATTTGAAATATTTTTCTCAGTTTTTTGAGGTAGGTCTCACTCTAGCCCAGGCTGACCTGGAATTCACTATGTTGTCTCAGGCTGGCCTCAAACTCACAGGGATCCTCCTACCTTGCTTCCCGGGTGCTGGGATTAAAGGTGTGCACTACTATGCCTGGCCTGAATTCATTTTTATGTATTTATTTATTTTTGCTTGCTTTTTTAAAAATTTTAAAAAATATTTTATTTATTCACTTTCAAGGAGAGAAAGAGAGAGAGAGAGAGAGCACCTGAGCCACCACCTTGTGGGTCTGGCTTATGTGGGTACTGGGGATATGAACCCGGGGTCTTAGGCACTGGAGGCAAGTGCCTTAACCGCTGAGCCATCTCTCCAGCCCTTGCTTGCTTTTTTGAGGTAGGGTGTCACTCTTTTTTTGGGGGGGGAGTTCGAGGTAGGGTCTTGCTCTAGCCCAGGCTGACCTGGAATTCATTCTGTAGTCTCAGGCTGGCCTCGAACTCAC